>JABTTQ020002202.1:0-167990 GCA_016081115.2 Rehmannia glutinosa | reverse complement strand
CATTGTGCCCCGTTCCCGTTACGTATTGCTAGAAATAAAGACACTTTGAGAAAAGTTCAAGCAGGCGGTGAAGTCGACATAGGCTTCGACCGGTGGAAGGCCCTGGTCTCAACGGTCCCCTGGTGCGGCGAGGGGATCTCTTCCTCAGAGCATGCGGTGTCGGTCGACCAGCACGGCGGCCAGGTCGTGCCCGAGCGATCGGTCGACTGCTTGTTTTTACACTCCGTCTCGTTTTGTTTTTAAAAACATCTTAATATTGCTATTAAAAACGATTTTGTCAAAAATAAAACTCATACTCCGAAAATATATTAAAAACATTTTAAACCAATGAGTATTTGGAGCAACATTAGAGATCTTGTTTAGGAGTAAAGCCCGTTGATATAAAATCATTAAAAGTGTTGTCATTTTTATCAAAAATAAACTTGAGAAATACTCCGGAAAATATTAAAACCATTTTAAATCATTTGGAGTATTTGGACAACCTTTAAAAACATTGTTTTGGTGATAAAATAAAATCATCAAAATTAAGATAAAAACATGTATCAAACAATTTCCCCACTTTTTGATGATTACAAACAGAAACAATTTTACACCAACTAAGAAGGCGATTTTAGAAATGATTTTCCGGTAAAACATTTGGCCAGTTTAGGAAAAACCAAAATTTCCAAAAATTTTAAAGCAACCAAGTAGGGAGTAAATATTTTCAATAATAAGCCAAGCTCCCCTATCCACAAGCATATCAAGAATAATTTTCCATAAGCTAAAAGCTTTAGCTTTTACAAATTATTCAAGAGCTTATAAGCTCCGCATCCTGAGAAACATCATTAAAACGATTATAAAAGTCCATCAAGCAACAATTGGACTAAAGAATCACAACTTATGGCTTTTATGAGCCGCAACTTATAAACTTTTATGACAAGCTTTTATTGCTTCTTTGAGCTAATGAGCCAATATCTTGTTTCTCCCTTTGGAATCATCAAAAGAATGTTAGGATGATAAAAACATCATGAAATATATTAAAGTGTGCAAGTAAGAGGCGGTTTATTAACCATCCAGCAATTTATACATAGAGTCTAAAAAATGGGAGAATTGTAACATAAAGAGATCCATAAGCTCATTAGTTAGCTAAAAACATGATTTCAAAAAGATTTTAAGACGTTTTGAAACAAGAGAATCATGTAGAAGTTGAAAGTTTCATTGCGACATTTCAACATGAAGCACGCTTGTGTGCGTGAAAAATAAAAGAGGTTGCATATAATCTTGTAAAGGTTTCAAGCCAAAAATTTTCATATCATCAATCAACCTCATTCCAAAGCTCAAAAGATCATATGCCCATATGCACAATTGTTCATCAAATAAGAAGCTCAAGTAAATTCTCGAGGTTCAACTTGAGATAAGCTAAGAATGATCAAGGCATTACAAATGCCAAAAATTAGAAACATCCGTCAAGTAATAAGTCATGCTTCAAACAATACATGTATCAAATGTCCCAACATATCAACTAAGCATAAAGATCAAAGTATTAAAGGAAGCACTTTTACCATCAAGTCTTCATACGATATTCAAACCATGCCATATAAGAGTATTTTTACCATCAAATACTCCATCAAAATCATGATCATCCACAAGTCATTATCAACTTGCAATTTTAACCCTTTTAAGAAAAACAAGCAAATATCATTAGTACAAATGAGGTTTTACAAAAAGTTCATCAAAATACAAAGCAACATTAATGAAAATCTTAGAAAGTAAAGGAGGTGGGATCATCGTTTTCCTCATCAGGAGAAGCAAGTTAAGGAATAAGGTCCTTGATGAATTTCTTCAATTTCTTGGAGATAGACTTTTGCATTTTGGAGTCTTTTGCTCCAAAGCCTCATATCTCGTCTCATGAAAAGCCTCATCTCATCAAATTCGGCTTGAGTATACCTCTGGCGGTTGAGCAGTATTACCCTCCCAGGATTGCCGGTTAGCCCCTCTTAGCCAATCTTGCTGACCTCGGCGTCATCAAAGTAGTCATTAGGATCGGGGGACTCTTGTGCTCTTCACTCTAGCCATTTTGGTTGGTCGGATGTCCATATAGTTGCGCATTGTGACCATTTGGGAGATGTTATCAATATCGAAGTCATTTTGAAATACTTAGAGTTACACTCCGGCGTGGTAGTCGATTGAATAAAGTTTACAAATCCAATTTTTCCCATAACCAGAAAACTGTATTGCAGCCTTGAGTGATGGACTCGATTAGACATTGAATAAGTATGGCGCCAGTTAAGTGGTTCCGCCATAGAAATCTTATAAGTCGAAAATGTAATCCGTATTTTTAATGGCATTTTCCCGACTTACCACAAATGCAATATGAGACAATGATCGACAAAATACGATGCTCAAGTGTCATTGCCAACAAAAGAAATAACTTTGGCCATACTCCCATCGTCTTTCGCCTTTTATTGTTACCCCCACATTTCATCATTCCAAGTCCCACAGAGAAATAATCTGACCATTCTCTAACACGTAAGCCAAGCCCAAATATCATTGAGTCCATCTAAAATGTCAACCCCTTATAAGTGAATTTGCGGCTATAGGCTTCCTTTCAACATCATATTGACCCACGTATTTTCATAAAGAGTTGGATAATATCATCATCATACAAAGCTAAGCATGTTCCCATAAATACATCGACCTTGCTCCTCAAAAAATCATCTTTATAGTAGGATACTCATTTTGTAAATGAACTAAGCGATACATTTTAGTCAGAAGCAATAGATTTTCCTCCCATTCCGAGTCCTCATAATGCCATTCATATTTATTGATGAAATTAAGAACATTGTGGGAATTAGGAAAGCTTGAGTAACAAAGGATTTTTACCTTTATGCCCCAACGGCAATTTTGGAAGCGAAGGTATTTCAGCGTAGCTCGATAATTTGGGCCCAGAGAGAATGGGATTTGAACATCATCACCTTCTTGAGCCACGTTTTTCTTTGGCTCGAATATCCCACTGTTTGGCTTCCTTTGCAGGTTTCTCGTGAATCCTCTCGCCGCTTCGCTAAAGGAGATGAGTTTTGACAGTGGATTCTTTGGGGGAGCCATATATGTAAGATTCTTGTGAAAATAATAAGATTAGCAGCAAGAATCGTGAAAATGATGAAGAATTGAAGATTATGAGAGAAGGGGGATGAATATTGACTGCTATAAGGGTTTGGGAGTGTTCTTCGTCAGTTTAAAGCGAGACAAAACGATTATATTTTTGTAAAATAGGCCTGGGCGACCGGTCGAGGTAAGGCGACCGGTCGCCTGCTGGCCGTCCCGAGGTAATTTTCTATTTCGAGTTTTTTTCAAAATTTGATTTTTCACCCCAAAGTTTTAAAACTTTGCAAAAAGATAGTTTTGGATCAAGTCCAACAAATACGGGTTTCGGGAAAACATATATTAGAGAAAATGAGACTTAACAAGTAGTGCCCTTTTAAGAGAATATTTGAAATCATTTAGGGGCACTTAAGGGTTAAAATGAAATATCTTGAAGGATATGTGCATAAGTATAATATCGAGTTCTAAGGTGAATACGAGTGAAGCGTGCCTTGATAGTTTAAACTTTGATGACAAAATAGCCAATGAATATGAGATGCATATCACCACACAATTCTTAGACCAAGTTTGCACAAAATACAAGTGTAGGCAAGTAATAGGAGATATCGAAAAAGGCTTGTCTTTATAAGATTATATAAGAGATATCGCCACATAAGTACAATTAAATGCTCAAAAGTTTTAGAAAATCATGCAAGGTCTTCTTTTTCAAAGAATTAAAAAAAAGTTTTGAAGACGCTTAATTTAAAATTTAAATACATGAAAACTCATTTAAAGTAGGACCTGAAATAAAAACATGCATAATAGACAAATAAAATGCATATTTAATTAGGGAAGATACGGTTTACCAATTATGCAGTTTATGGGTTTCCCATTGTTGATGATATTTTCCTTTACGAAAATCTTCATGTTGATGGTAATCTCTCCAATTACTCCATCTCCAAAATTTTTGTCTTGCATTTGTTGATGGTCTCTTAACAGAAAATCATCTTGTCTTTGCCATTTCAAGGATTGTATTTTTCCCATTTTTGATTATATCTTCTTCTTGGAAATTGGCTTTTGTCCGAAAATAGTTTCTCCTTCTTTGATCAGTGAAACGGTCATTTGATGTCTTCTAACTGCGGTATAAATTTGCTTGATCATTATTTGTAGGGTACCTAAAATGACATTGTTTTGTAGTACCCTTATGTGTTTGGTCCTTTGGGATTAGTCTTGAGACTTTTAGGTCTCCAACAATAATTGGAGCTATTTCTAGCCCGACAAGTATTTCTTGTATGACCGCTTTTTACACTGATAAAGCGTGTAATAATTTTAGGAGCATAATGACCACGTCTTGGGAAACGATTATTTTCATGTGATTGACACCCTTGGCTTATGATCAAGTTCTAGTTTCGAATTATCACGGCAATCAACAATATTGGTCATCTTAGCGGTACTCCAAGTTGGATTTAAGATAAATCATTTTTCATGCGATCAATATTCTCAACAAGGTATTATTTTTCCTTTCAAGGTTTCTAACCTTGTCAAGTGTGATGGTGTGAGCACATGATAGTGATTCATAGGAAGTAAGTAAACTATCCTTATCATTTTTCAAAATATTGAATTCCTTTTCAAATTTTTGTATTTAACAAGTAAGCTTTGGAATTCATTTTTGAAGTTCATCATAATCATTTGCAAATCTTTATAATCATTTTGAATAACAATATCATAGGAAGTAGAGGTTTTAAGAGCATGCCTCATTTTTTCTTCATTGATGCCATAAAAACAATATTCAACTTCTTCATAGTTGGAAGTTGTAGGAGGCTTGTTCCTTAGATTTGAGCTTGTATGACCTTGAGAAGTAGATCTTTTGTTTGACTCCTTTCATTTGCAAATCTTTTAGATGGCTTCTAATTTTTGCCATACTTCATGTGCCGATTTTATTCTACAATATGTTCATATTCTATATTAGTAAATGAACAATACAAAATGTTTAAAGCACCGTTTAAGGAGATGATTTTCTTCTCTTCATCATTGAGCTTTTTGAAGCCTTTTGAGGTGTGTGGTGTATCTTTCGTTCTTAATGGATTCTCATTAATGACGGTGTTCAAATGTCGAACCCGCAACCTTGTAGATAGCATTAAGTTCTTTCTTTCCAAAATATAAAAATTTTGAAATCAAATCGAGGTGGCTTGGTGGTGGAGTGCCGGAAAGTTGAGCTCCGTTCGCCCAGTCGGCGATCGTTTCTCTTCACTCGCGATGTGAAGCGAGCTTGCCAAAGAGTTTGGCTCGTCTCACTTGTAAGTCCAGCGACTCACGATGTCTGAGGAGTGAATAGATTATCTCCATCTTCGATTTCGCCCTCTTTTTATAATCGAATGTGCTCAAACATGATAAAGGTCGCGGAATGTAAACAACACACGTCGATTTAAAGAGGTTCAACCCACCAGGGGCTAATTCTCTACCACCCCGGTATATCAGGGATGGATTTCAAAAAGAAAAAGAATTTTATTAATTACCAAATTAATCAAATTCAACTTACAACACTCAAGAAGAGCACCACACTCTTCTTCAACACCACATTTGGAGATTACCACAATCTCCTTTGAAGATTACCACAATCTTCATTCAACGAAGACACTTGTGAAGATTACCACAATCTTCAACCTTGAAGAATACCAAATTGTAACACCTCAATAAGAAGATCACCACAATCTTCTGCACCTATCACCTATCACCTAGATCATCCAAGTGTGCTCTTACCACAAGAACACTCACAAGGATATCTTGTGTTTGAATGATAACCAAAAATCAAGATTACAACTCAATAATGAATATTACAATTTGAGTGCGAAGTGTAATCAGAATAGCACAGACCTCAAAGATGTGAAAGTGATAAGTTTAGGCAAATTTACAACAAGAATAATAACAATGAAAGACCAAGAATCAATCCTACAATTTAAGGAAATGTGTCCGCTTTGTCAAACGGTCATATTTTTTTTGCCAATACACAGATGATACAGGTCGCACGAAATAGGAGAAATAAGAACACTTTGAAAAGTTCAACAGGCGGCCAGTCGACATAGGCCGACCGGTCGACCCTGTCTCAACCGGTCCCCTAATTCAAAAAACGAAGAGGTTTTGTTCTGTTTCAAAATGAAACATGCAGGTACCGGTCGACCAGGCGGCGCACGGCCGACGCCATCGCGACGGTCGACACTTTGTTTTACCTCCGTCTCATTTTGTTTCTAAAAACATCTTCGGTATGGGTTGCCCTATAGAGCGACCAGGTCGACCACGAGACAGAAATGTTGTCAATTTTTGTCAAAAATAAAACTCAAGAAATACTCCGAGAAAATTCATTAAAAATATTTTAAACCAATCGGGAGTATTTAGACAACATTAGAGATCTGTTTAGGAGTAAAAACCCGTTGATATAAAATCATTAAAAGTGTTGTCCATTTTTATCAAAAATAAACTTGAGGAAATACTCCGGAAAATATTAAAACCATTTTAAATCATTTAGGAGTATTTGGACAACCTTTAAAAACATTGTTTTGGTGATAAAATAAAATCATCAAAATTAAGATAAAACATGTATCAAACACCATGAAGCAAGAATTTGATCTTGTCGAATCCATGATGTATATTCGGGATTAATGCTTCGAATTACCTTCAATGTATTTGGATGGAGGAACCTTTTCACTATTAGAAAATCCTCCAATCCATATCCAAGAATAGCTATGGATATTCGGCACGCTCCCGGATTAGGTAGTTTGATTAATTTTTCACAACACCGGTGGCTTTGGGGATAAACCGAGTGGTTGTGGTGTAGCTAAGTCTATTTTCTCTGAGCTAGCCATTCGATGGAAAATGAAAAAGAAAGAAGCAACAAACACGAGACAATGTGGTTTTACTTTCTTTGACCGATACCATGCTTTGAAAAAGCTTATAAACCATAGTGATAAAATGCGAAAAATAAGATGATTTGAATTGGAGTGAATCTAATAACAAACTCGATAATATTTCTTAGTACATAGTACAATATTTGACCCATATAAATAACGACTAGAGAATGTACTAAAATGACACATCTTTAGCATATAATTAGCTAATGATAAAAATCTATCCAAAGAGAATCTTATTGAGAATAGAATAGCATACTCCAATCCTATGATCATCAAGTGCACCTTCAACAAGATTTGATGAGAAAAATTCACTTTTGGTCCCATTAGATTTATCCCCTGATGATTTTAGTCCCATGTCTTGAAAATAGTCCCATAAGATTTTTCTTGTCTCACTAATGGTCCCACTGTTAAAAAATTAACGGTCAAACCTGTCAATTTGAAAGTCAAACCTGTGATTTGGGAATAAAAATGAGAACAATGGGACTGAAATCATCATGTGCTCAGTCTAATGGGACCAAAAGTGAATTCTCTAAAAACTAAATATAACTAATATCTATTTTAAAAATATATTATCATTAAAGTAACTATTTTTTGTTTATTATATTTAAAAATTGACAAGTAAATTAAATGATAAAATTTATAATTCAACTTATATAAAATAAATTTTCTAAAAAATAATTTTTAAAAATAGATGTTAATTTTTTTTGTGAATGTATACAAAAAAAGATGAAATACATGTATCATTATTTTAATTAAAAAATTAACAAAGTAAATTAAATGATAAAATTTATAACTCAAGTTATAAAATTTAAATTTTCTAAAAATAACTTTTAAAAGCAGATGTTAATTAATTTTTTTTTTGTGAATGTGTAATACTGAAAAAAAAAGATCAAATACATGCATATATAACCAAGACATGTATGTGTATATATGTAAAACAAATTTTTTTGGTCCTATGTTCTTGCCCCATGATACTAGTCTCATATAATCCGATTGCATGTATGTACATATATATAAAGTTTGATTTTTTTGGGAAATGTAATGTTTGATTTAAAAAGATAAAAAATAAAAATATAATATTTGAAAAAAAAATAAGAAAAGTGAGCTAGGTTAACATTACTAAAATATTTTTGATAGTATTTATAATTTAACTATACTAAAATATTTTTATTAGTATTTTTTCTAAAATTTTTAAAATAATTCCTATATTTAAAATTTATGAAATTATTTAATATCGTAAACTTTTTTATTTTATTGATAGTGGACTACATATATTTTTCAACACGTAAATATGATTTTTGTAATTACTTGTATTTTGAAAATCCTAAAGTGATTTAAATATAGGAAAATTGTTTATTTTTCTAAATATTTTAAGTAATAGAATTTGTTTTCGTGAAATAAAACGCACTGGAAAAAGATATATTTTAGACAAATATTTGAAGGACCGAGATTATTTTTAGTTTTCAAGTGGGACATTCACAAATTGAAATAAATAAGTCAAATATAAAATTTAAAATAATTTTAACATCAATGATATTAAATTTAACCAAAAAAAGAATAATGGGACCATTTTTGGTTAAAAATTTAACTTTTGTGTCCTATGAGACCATTTCTGTCATCAGTAACGGTTTCTGTTAATTGTTTAATGGAGCAACACTAAATTTTCAGTTTCCGAATCCTATGGGACTATTTTTGGTGAAAAATATAAATTTGGGTCTAAAAGTGAGTCTAATGGGATTAAAATCATCAGAGGGTAAGTCTAATGGGACCAAAAATGAACTTTTCTCAAGATTTGATCAATCATCAGCAAGGTTGATCAGCTGTATTAATACACATCACATATATAGTGTGTAAATGTGGATTATGTCTTAAATTTCGTTTAATAGTAATAAATGCGTCCATATTCTGCTCGAGTGCATTCAAATTTTCACTGAGGATAAGGAGCGGCTAATTATCCATACAAAAATTATAAAATAAATTTAGATGACCTAGTTGAATCAGGCATTGTCCAGTCGTCCTAAATTGAACAAATACCGAGTTTTACATAAAGATATATCAAAAGTCAAAAAAGTTGTATTTAAAATTAATAATGTCATATCAACATTTTAGGTGCGAATATATTTATTTTTATTGAAAAAACTATTAGATTCAAAATAACGTTTAATTCATTAACATCCCAAATAACATAATAATTAAAAGGATTTAAACGGGACCAGTAAACATTATTTCAATTTGTTGTTATATGTATAGTCAAGAATGTTTATTTGGCTTGTGCATAGAGACCTATACAAGAAAGATGATTGGTCTATTACAAAGAGAATCCGGGATTTGTAAATACTAGCCCTGGAGCATAACTTGGTGTAATATCTACCATTTGTCCATTCGCATGTCCTAATTCGTTTTTGGCTCAGATTTGATTCGTTGTTTTTAGCTTTTTGGTTCAAATTTGAGTCGATTCGCTAGCTTTTGGTTCAGATTTGGTTCGTTTGCGTTAGTTTTTTGGTTCAAATTTTGTTGGTTTAGTTGGGTGAATTTGATATGGTTTGAGTAACAAAGTTTGGTTGATCATCTTGTGATTGGTTTAGTTGGGTGAATTTGATATGGTTTGTGGAGCAACATTTGGTTGATCGTCTTGTGGTTGATTTTGGATCATCTTTTCTTTTGTCAAGTTTGGTTATTGGCTAATTTGGTTTTCATTTATTTGCGAGCATAGATTTTGGGTCGATGGTTAACCATGAATTGTGGTCGAAGAGAAGGCTAAACTCGGATTTTGTTTTGTTACCTTTATTTTGTTAGTTCTTTGCATCATCGTATTAAGAAGGCGGCTCTCTATTTCCAAAATTTAGTGGTCCGACATTACTAGTATGTGCGAAGATGTATTGATCAAGAGGTGGTGGAAAAGCTCAAATATGTGTAGCCTATGATGTCATCAAAGTTGTCCTTTGTTTCTTCTTCATTGCGGATTGATGATATGCTTATCGAGGCACATTTTTTCACGTTTTTGTTCCTTGTTTGACAAACTTTTAATGCTTCCCGAGGTTGCATCCTCGAGTTTGAGGAAAGTGTTAAAATATTGTATTATAATATTATGACTCCTTATTTAGTTTCACCCTTTTATGCTAGTCCTTTTAGGTTTAAGTTTTCTAGTCGTCTATATAAGTCTCACTTTCTCTATTTTATAATGAACTTTTGGTTTTGCATCATAAGAATACAAGTCATTATTTTCTCTCTCCATATTTATGGATTCGTTGATTTCAACAATTTGTAACCTATACAAAGTATGACATGTGAATGATAGACGTTACAACAAGTGTAATGCTCCAAGTGTAGTATCTACAAAAGTAATGAATTCCAATTTCCAATTCAGTGATATATGGGCACTTGATAATTTAGAATTAGAAATGTTGTCGGTTTCAAGTCATTTGGTTCTTTTTGGTTCTATCCATGCTACACCAGGTGTATATATACTTAGTGAGTGGATAAATATCAAGTGTCTCTCACCTAAAAAATATGTCACTTGAATGGTGGTTGTTATATTAAGCGTATTACACCAGGTGTAGCATCTACAAGATCGTCAGCTTTAGTAAAATGTTGAGTTTCCCTTTTGACGCCTATTTAATTTTTGAATTTCCATATTTTTTGGCATGATCCCATAGGTGTGTCCATGGTACAGAATTGTCGGTTTGGTTCTTCAAAAATGATGAACCTAATCAAAATAGTTCCTTCAAAGTTCTAGTTCCAAAACTAAAATCGATGGTTCCATCCCAAATTGGAATTTATTTCCTCGAACCCGATTTCCCCACGTTAATCGAAACATAGTATTTCTTTTGTGATAATTTTTCTGAATTTTTTAAAAATTGATTTATCACTTTTTGGCGACAAGAAAAAAGAAAAAGAAAAAAAGAAAAGGATTTGGTCGTAATATTAATAATTATCTTTGGATACATATCCTTTTATGGTATAGATGAATCAAAGTCCATGTAGTTTACTTATAAGATTTGGCTTAAGCTCAAAAACCGCTGGTTCTATAGTTTTATGACACCTAAGAACAAATTAAAACTAGCGTATACGCTTCCTGGTTTCTAATTTTGAAATCGGGTTCAAATCGATATTTTTAGAAACCTGACCACCGCTCCGATTGCATTTGGCCCCCCTAGATTCCCGTAGTAATGTTTTGTTTTTTAAAGAAAAAGAAAGTATAGAATGGTGTACTCGTTTCTTTGTTGGCACAAAATTACGTAGTGGATTAATGTAACTACATTGTAATTAGAGTAATTGACACACTTACCCTACTTTTTAGGAAAAAGACAAAGATATTTCGCTTTCGGTGGTTTTTTAGACATTTTTACGCTCCCGCTTATTTCTTGGTTATTTTACGTTTTTTTTAAATTTGTTCCTGTATTTTTTTAAATTTGTTCCTGTATTTTTTTCTATATGTTATTTTTCTTGTTTCGTATTTATTCTGATGTTGTATATATTGTTATTTGGTTGTTTCTATATTTTTTCTATGTTGTTTCGATATTTCAATATAACTTTTTCTATTTTTTACGCTATTTTTTGTTCATATGATTTTTTATATATTGTTTTATGTTGTTTCGGGTTATTTAATTTATGTAATGTATTAATGTTGTTTTGTTGTTTCTTTGTTGTTTACATGTTTTTGATGTTTAAATGCGATTTTACCTATTTTTAAGTTCTTTTTGTTCTTGTGTAGTTTTCTATATTGTTTGTTTGCTTTTTGGTTGTTCCTATATTACTTTTAATGTTGTCATGATGTTTCTTTATTGTTTATATGTAGTTTTCGATATTTCAATGAAGCTTTTACCTACATTTAAACTCTTTTTTTCATATGGTGATTTTTTATATTGTTTTTATTGTTTATTGATTGTTTTTATATAGTTTTCAATGGTGTTCTGTTGTTTATGGTTGTATCCATGTGTTTTTCGATGTTTCAATGCATTGAATCAAAAATTGAATTGTGTTTTTATTCATGTGTTGTTTTTATATTATTTTCAATGTATTTTATTTTAATATGTGTTGTTTATGTGTATATATTTTTTATTGTTTATAAGATTTTAAGTATAAAATTGATTATTTAATAGGGGCAAAAATTGTATTTCATTAAAATTTTATAAGCTGAAACACATTTGAAACATGTTCAAATTTACCTTAAAACAATAACATGAAAAAATCCTAAAAAAATTAGCGGGAGCGTAAAATGTCCGAAAATTCGGTGGGAGCGTAAATTTATCTTTTTTTCGAAAATGTTGGGTAATTATATCCATAGCCCTTGTAATTAATATGAAACATCTCGATGTTTTTACACCTTTGTCCTGTTTCCCATTTTTATTTGTTCACTATAATCCGAGGAAAAAGAATTAAAAATAAAATGAATCTACATATGTTAATATTATTTATTTTTACATTAAGAGATAGTAATTTTTCTGTGTCATATTATAATTATAATTTTTTTATTTTAAGGTGAAAATCCATTTTTATATTTTCTTACTTCATTGTGACATTATCCTATTTTAGAGCACTTCATAAAT
Source organism: Rehmannia glutinosa (assembly GCA_016081115.2). NCBI lineage: Eukaryota > Viridiplantae > Streptophyta > Magnoliopsida > Lamiales > Orobanchaceae > Rehmannia > Rehmannia glutinosa. Next base: position 155,476 of record JABTTQ020002202.1, on the reverse strand, counting down.
TCATAATATTCTATTTGTTCATATATGATGGGAGGACTTTGCATTTCGGATATAATATTTTATTATAATATAATATCTCATCCCGTATTCTATATCATAGATATATGTACATATATGATGCTTGTTAAATATGAATTTTTAAAATAATTATTTAATATATTTTATTATATGATATATAAATTAAAAATCAAACAAATAAAAACCACATTGCGATTTTTAGTTCTTATTAATGTAGAACTTATGGGATTCGGTTGTAGCCCCTATAGTCAAAGGTTCTATAACTAGACGAGCATGACCCACATCGAATGTTATCCCTCCTCCTCTCGGAACATCCTATTTCTCCTTTCTCGAATGAGACCACATTCTATGATGAGACAGTGTAGACTGATCTCAACCATCCCTATATACATCAAAGGCTAGAATTAATATAAGATATTAATATATTAACCAATTTAATTAAATCCCCAATAAGGGTAAAATTATCTATCAAAACATGTGGGGACCGTGAAATAGGAATCAATTATAGAGAGAGAGAGATAATCACATGTTGCTCACCGTGAATTAAGGATTGATTATAGAGAGAGAGAGAGAGAGAGAAAATCACGATCTTAACCAAAAACGGAAATCCTCTTTTACACGCATATTTAACATATATATTGCATAGTTAAGAAATGTTATAATGTATATATTATATAAATATATTGCATATGATTCGTGTATGTGCTTTGCGATGATTATACTTTGCATATATATGCATATTAAACACTATTATCTTTGCATGTTTAACATATATGTACTTTGCATACTAAAATTGTCAAACAAAAACATGTGGGGACCGTGAATTAAGGAATCGTTTATATATATATATATAGAGAGAGAGAGAATCACGCTCATTAACATATGGGGACCGTGTATGTGCTCTGCGATGATTCTACTGCATATTTAACATATATGTACTGCATATTTAACGTTATTATACTGCATGTTTAACATATATGTACTGTATATTAAAATTGTCAAACAAAAACATGTGGAGACCATGAATTAAGGAATCAGTTATAGAGGGAGAGAGAATCACGCTCATTAACATGTAGGGACCGTGTATGTGCTCTGCGGTGATTATAATGCATATTTAACATATATGTCTTTGCATATTTAATACTATTATCTTTGCATGTTTGATATATATGTACTTTGCATATTAAAATTGTCAAACAAAAATGTGGGGAGCGTGAATTAAGGAATCAGTTATATGGGGAATATCTAATCTACACTTATTCGAATTTAAATAAAAAAACGCTTAAAAATCAATTAAATCTCGATCTTTGAAAAAATTAAATAAATGGACGGGATTAGTCACACTGTCTTACACCGGAATGTGGTCCCATTTGATCCAATCTCTCTCTCTCTCTCTCTCTCTCTCTCTCTCTCTCTATATATATATATATATATATATATATATATATATATATATATATGTGTGTGTGTGTGTGTGTGTGTGTGTTTCTGATTACATACAAATATTGATAAAATAATATTATTTTCTTCCCAAATTATATCGACTAATTACCAACAAACAAGGCCATTCCTAGGTCGGTCAAGAAGCGGCGCGGACGGGACCCCTGTCCCGGCGAGGTCCCCGCCCGATTTTTTTTAAAATGGTTTTAAATTTCTTTCATATATTATACGATGTATGCCTTTGTCAAGTGTATGTTTTAGTTCGATGGTTTGCATGCTCTTTTTAACGCATAGAGGTCACGAGTTCGATCCGCCTACACCCAAAAAAGGTCATTTTTTAAATGCTTTTCGTTTTTCTTCTCCAACCAAGGCTTACACCGATTTAGCTTTATTCCAACCCAAAAATTAAAGCCATTTTCGCAAAAAAAAAAAAAAAAAAAGTTGTGTTGTCAAATAAAAAAGAGAAGGTCTCCTGTCAGACTCAATCCAACAGCCCACCCATACCAAATGCAATTAATTTAAAAAAACCGTACAAATCTCAGGTATCTCTCCCATCCATGAGAAATCTTATCCATATAGGAAGGGTATTGATCTCGTTAAGGATTCCAGAGATCACACCAAAGCCTTCACTCAACATACAACAATAAGAGTGGCAACAAGCAAAGAAGAAAATGGTGATGATGAGAAAAGGAGCCAATTTAGATTATCTTATTTATAATAGATTTCAATTGAGAGTAGAGAGAAATAAGGAGATGGCTTTTATACATGCTTGACCAGGAGAAAATTCTATGGATTTTTTTTTTCTTTTTTTTAATCCTACCGACGTTGGATGAGAGAGATCGACACGAATAGAAAATAGAAGAAAACACTAAATGATACAAGTATTAGTATCGGCTAATTTTTCTTGAGAAATACTAATACATTTTATAAGAAAAACTAATACTTTGAGCACTACTAAAATACTCTCCAGAAATTACTAATACTTTTAGAAATTACTAATACTTTTCCGAGGACAATAATACATTTCGGGAGAAAATTTTAATTATATATCGGAAACTACTAAAATACTCTCCAGGGAACTACTAATACTTTTTCGAGGAACTACTAATACTTTTTTGAGAGATTGCTAATATATTTGGGAGTATATTCATGAGAAATACTAAAAACTCTTTAGGGAACTACTAATACATTTTAGAATAGCTGCTAATACTTTTTTAGAAGGACGGCTAATACTTTTCGGAAGGAATTTGTTAATACATTTCGGAGAAACATTTAATTATATTCGGGAAACTACTAAAATACTCTCCAGGAACTACTAATACTTTTTGGATGAACTACTAATACTTTTTTGAGGACTTCTAATACATTTCGGAGTATATTTATGAGAAATATTAAAATACTCTTGGGAACTACTAATACATTTCGGAAAAATGCTAATACTATTTAGAAGGGTGGCTAATACTTTTCAAAAAGGTCATTAATCTAGTGGTCCCGAAAACTACTACAACACCACTTTGCTAATATTACGAAAATGCCACGGGTCCGCGGGTCGGATCCGTCTAACAGGTCAAACCCGTTAGACGGTCTGACGAGAGTTTTTGCAAATAAAAAAAGGTTTCCATCTTCAAAAAAACCATCAACCAATATTTATTTTTGGTAAGAATTATTCATCTTTAGTTGTTACATTTTCGCCTCATGGATAATTACAAAAAACCCGCGAGTTTCGGGCTAGTTACAAAAAAATCCGGATATTTTTTAAATTACAAAAAAATCCTTAAGGTTTGATTCTCTTACGTTTTTCCTTTGTAAGCAAAAATATTGCCAAACCCACTTGATTTTTATAAAAAATATTATAATTACACCCTTAAATTTAAGCGAAATCAAACTTGAGTTTTTTCCCGTAATTATAAACATCTCTTGGTTTTTTTGCAATGAGTCCAAACCTCAGGAGTGTTTTTGTAATTATCCCTAAATCTAAAGATATATTTAGATTTAGTTGTTTGATTTTCACTGCTAACAAAAATTTTATTTACATTTATTCTTTTATTCTTTTAGATTTCATTTTTATATGAATAAAGAGGACCCATTTTTTTTTTTTCGCATCGGTCCCTTTAAAATATAGGAAGCCTGACAAAACATCAACCGTTTTTAAATTTACCGACGAAATATTGTAAGATTACCAACGATTTTAGATTTTGTTATATATACTACCAATTTCTTACCTATACTTTATAATTATTTTAATAATTACCTACATTCTTTAGATAAATTGTAATAACGGTTTGTTATTAAAACTTATATTTAAATTAACAATGTCATATCAACAATTTAGGTGCCAACCATTAGATTACAAAATGAGAAGGTCTCTGTAGGGACCGTCTTACGGATAAAACGGATCCTACAATCCGGATCCGGATCCATACCCACCAGTAAATTTAAAAAAAAAAACACATCAGTGCGCTCTCTGAATGCGCTAACAGGGATTCAAACCCGGGTCTATAACATGGCAAAGTACTATTCTACCACTAGACCAGTAGTGCTTGTTGTGCAATTTCAGTATAACCATGAATATAACTCATTCCTTTCAAAAAAAATGTTATAACTCATTCATAAATTAATACAAATTACCAAAGCTCGTCATATTTATTTTCTTTCTTCACTGTACTAAAGAACATGATATTTTATATCAAAAAACTAATACTTTATCTCATAAAAGTATTACTTTAACTCTTGTCAAATATATTTTTCCTTCTTAGATGTACTGAATTCCTAATATGTGACTGTATTAAATAACACGATATTTTATCTCAAAAAAAACGGATACTTTTACTTATAAAAGTGTTACTTTAACTATGTCATATTTATTTTTTTTTTTCCTTCTTTCCTTCTTTCCTAATTTGTGACTATATTAAAAAAATAATACTTTATCTCAAAAAATAGATATTTTTGTGTATAAACGTGTTACTCTAACTATGATATATATATATATATATATATATTGTACTATATTCATAATTTGTGACTATATTAAAAATATGTTACTATATCTCAAAAAACAAATACTTTTACTTATAAAAGTATTATTTTAACTCTATCATATTGTAGGTCCCAAGGGGTGTAAGTGTAAGGTTTAGAAGGGGGGTTGAATAAACCTTACCAAATTTTCGATTTAGTCCTTTTAAATCTCTGAGTTGATTCTACACAAATGTGTCCTTGATGGACAAATCGAATTAGTCACTCAGGAGAGTTAATCTCTCACAACTTTCAAAATTTGAGTACATTGATGGAGTAACTCATTTGTTGGCTATAATTTAACTCAATTTGTGGTTTTATTTTTCGGGAAGACTTAACACCCTTAAGTTTGATTAAGCAAGATTTTAGAGCTTGATTTAGTACTTATAAATTATCAAATGGATAGCAAATTTATCGTGAGATATAAGCGATTAATAATGCAAGAATTAAAGTCTTTGAAAAGTAAATGACACAATGAAATTTTATAGAGGTTCGAAGATGGGGTAATTCTTCTACTCCTCTCTTCTACAACTCCTGGAGGAATCCACTAAGTAATGATCGGTTTACAAAGTGGTAACGATCCCGGATACAAGTCTTGATCACAACAAAATGACTTGATCCTTTAGGGACTCGATCAGAGACGCCTTGATCACTCGGTGGCTTCTCGTGCGACTCGAACTTCTTCACGGGCAGCATTTTGCCTTGTTACTACTGACTCACTTGCTCAAACTCTTTGGATTTGATCACGAAGCCCTCCAAAAGTTTAAGACTTGGTTCAACCTTGAACCTTTCTACAATCCTTCTTCCCGGATTGTAGACCCTTTTCTTCAAAAGTTTCCTCTTCAACGATTGAAGTTCTCTTTCCTTCACGGTGAGTGTTGGATTGATGTACTTCGTAATGTAGGCTTGAGGATTGAGAATATTTCGATTTTTACGATATGCTTGTTTATCTCACATGTGTGTCATCCTTCTTCTCAAACAAACTCCTCGGCCTTTTATAGTGAACTTTCAAAAATTTGCCCGTTGAAGAGATAGACTTATTTTTGAAAGTCACTTTGCGATCGTTGGCTTGTCTTGTTGCGCTTCTTGGAATTGCCATTTCCTCGTATGAATTGTTCTTTCACCTTTTCGAGTTCGACACGGTGTAGTGCTTCCCATTGGTTCATTCCTTTTGCACGCTTTCTCGGGGTGAGCACTCGAGAAAGGTGGTATGGAGATATTACTTGTTTAAGTAAATCTCTTGATTTACGTCAAACTGTTCTTTTCATGCTTATCTCGACTTGATTGCATATCCTTGCTTTCCCCCTGGTGACTTAGAGTCGGCTTCCAATTATGGATGACTCTTCTTCACTTCAACTTGAGACTTGGCTTCTCTTGAGTTGACTTGACGATGCTCCACTCACCGCTTCTCCAAAGAGTTCCCTGTCTCTCTTCTTTGCCATACTCACTGTCTCGCACAATGAGTCTTCCTTCAAGTCTTGATTGTCTTCTTGCATGTTAGGGCGTGGTGACTTAACTCGGCTTGCGGCTCTATTTAATTACAATGCATTTTAAAACAAGAATTGGGGTGCCAACTTTCTATTCTAAGTTTTACATGGCATTCATCAAAATCTAAACAATAAAATTCCTAACAATTTCCCCCTTTTTGATGATGCCAAAACTTAAACCATAAAAAAAATGCAAATAGCAAAGATACATACAGATAGTGTATTGACATAGAATGTATGCGCAGAATAGATCTTTTATTGATCATATCATTCTGTTCTTTTACACAAATGTTTTACAAGGTGTATCGAGCACATATTTGTCTATCTTTTGAAAATAAAGAATTTATAGCTTTATTACGGAAGACTTACATTGTATGTATTTACATGATAAAATACACGAAGGGTTGGAAAGCAACACTTCATCTCCTTCATTTGTCTCCTTCCCTCATCTTGATCAAGATCTTCTTCTCTTCTTCTCTTCTTCTCGTCGTCACCGCCTTCTTTTTCTTCTCATATGCCTTCCTGGCGCCTTCATCTCTTCTTATTCTTTCTGTCTCTCCTCCCATAGCTGAGTTTGTCTCTTGTTTTCTTCTTCTTTTTTTGCATACTCAACGTTAGTTTTAGCCACTTTCAAATTCGCCACTTGGTCAAGCCCGGCCCGCAAAGATCCCTCCTTTCTTTCCTGGATCCACATATTCGATGTTTTTGGCGGAGGCCTGGTCCGCTTCTTCCTCCACTCATCGCTTCTTCCTCTACCTGGGGCGTATCTTTGTCTTGGTCTTCTTCTTTCGGTGAGTGCCAGTGGAGTGACCAGTGAGAGCGACCAGTTGGTTGTCTGCTTTGCTGTCGGCTTCTTCACATAACGTGAGACCCTTTTCCCGATCAGAGGTCCCAAGCTTGAGCCATAGACATATTTGCAAAGTATCCCACCAGATTCGAGCGTTTTAAATTCATCGACGATCGTGGCTCTATCCCGACATCCGAGATGGCATAAGTGTCTCTCCGTCAATCGGAATGCCTCCATGTTCTTTCAAGATGTTCATCACCCTGGCATCCATTCTTCCTTCCACTTCCTTCATCCCCGCTTCAATTGTTTTTCTCTTTTCGACCATAGATACAGTGAGTGGTGGAGTGGCGAGTCACTGGGAGTTTCTTTTGCGCTATGATGTCACCAGATGTGACCTTGTTGGGGGTTTGTGCAATCATCAATGTCACATCTGTCGACCCTTCCCCTCAACAAGCTTTCCTTTTCTTCTGTTTCAAGACTTCCTCACTGATTTTCCTTCTCACCGCTTCCTTTCTTCTCGACTTGATTTTAGCGCTTTGAGGTATTCCTCTTCCCCCTTTTTGGCATCATCAAAGGATAGAGGAACCCCAGAAACATCTTTGGCAAGCATGAAGTCGAAGCTTCGATGGTTGAGTTAAGAGTCCGCCGCGTTGTATGCAACACGAATTCGGTCGAGTAGCGTTGGATTCTCACAAATCGGCTTCATCTCGGCCATGAGAAGGCTGAATTTTCTTGTCATGTGTTCTTCCAAACGCCGTAGATCATTTGTATTTTGCTCACGCAGCGGCTTGATCTCGGCGTGTGAGCTTCATGCATATGCTCAATGTGTTCTCTCGAAACCGTTTTTGCATCGCATTTTCGACTCTCCATACCCGACTTGTTGAACAATGTCCTGAAGAATCGACTTGTTCCACACGCATTGTTTCTTCTTTGTTGCCACCATTCCCTTATCCTCGACTGTGATGCCTCTCAAGTCGGCCGTAAGGTTGGCATCTCTGTTGTCTAGTCTCATGTCCAATGAGGCCTCGATGCCTCTCCATCCGTTCAATCTCGGCAAAGAGTGCCTTGAACACTTCTCGAACTTCAATGATTCTTCATTGCGGTGATGGCCATACAAAGATCAAAGTCATAAGCGGTGGGACAATGGTGCCGGATGAAAAGACGGGAGCTGGTGCCGTGATAGCGTCTTGCGCTCATTCTCTCGACTCTTCGTGGAGTTGGTATCTCCGGTGAAAAAGGGAAAGATTCTACAAAAGATTCATCACCGCCAACCGGATCTGCTTCGATGATGAGCGGTGCGCGTGAAGTTCTTTTGGGAATCGATCTGCTGCGACTTGAGGAGCTGTGCGGTGGTCTCTTGTTCACTGGGTTCTCACATAGTGAAGTAGACCCGCTTGCTGAGCCTCACTGTCTTAACACCGTTGGTCTCACCCATTTTTCCATTTCGATGATCGGTCCTCGGCCTTATCGAGCGTCATCGGACGATGATGAGATTTCCATTGGTGGCTCATCATCAAAATTAAAGGTTTGACGAGTAGTCTTGGGATCGACTTGCTCGTGCTTGGAACATCCGCACCGAGTCCTTTGGATTTGTCATGGGGATGACTCGGCTTCTTCGCCTTTCCGCGATCCCGGAAAAGTGACATCGGGGTTGTCCGGGAATCATGAAGTGCGTTGATCTCCTTCTCGGATGGGTCGATGATAGCGGGAGGGATGTTCTCTACATCGACTTCTTTACCCCGGAAGTCTCAACCTCCCGTGGGCCTTCATTACCTCCAGCCAGTCTCTCTCGCCAAGGCATTAGTCCTCCCTTTCGACAAAGGTGTCGGTGTCTTAGGGTCTTCTACAATGGCATCCATTGGAGTCTCAACCCCATGGATTGCACTTTCATCGCCAGTGTTAACTCCCGTATTTCCTTCCTGTGCCTCGCCTCATCGCATCGCCGCCATTAGCCTTCGTAGCGATTGGCACCTCACCGAGACAGTCTCAATCATCGAGCTTCGTTGATGGCAACTTGTTGTTCTTCTTGTGATTGTAATTTCTCTTCTTCGCCTCCTTGATTCGTTGTGGAGTCATCCCGGCATCCTCCGACCTTGCTGCGGTGGAGGGAGTTTCCCCTCCGGGCGCACCACCGAGTGACTTGGAATGGGGTCACTCGTCTCCAAACTCCCTACTGCTTTCGATTGATTGTTCAGCCGTTGGGGTAGGTGGTAACACACCTTCAACGAGGGGTTGGCTCTCTTGGGGTCCCCATTATCCCGGTTTCATCGCCATGTCCCTTATTGCCTTCTTCCGAGTGAGTGGGAAGTGGTGGCGGAACGAACGCATGGCGATTTCTTTGGACCACTCCCATTGGATCGATTTCACCGTGTTTTGGAGGACTCTCCTGGTCCCTCCATTAGTCTTTGCTCGTGAAAGATTCTTGATTCGTAGGTATGCTTGCTGCATTTGCAACTCTTCTCGTGGGCGGCATTCTCCGCTCCTCATCACATCGGAGAAGACATCAAGAAGAGGATGTGTGTGTTAGCAGTGGTGCCGAGATAGGGCGGATGCTTGCCTTCTCTCGTGCTTCGGCTTCTTCACTTGCTTTTCTCTCTCCTTGTCCTTGTAGATCTGCGGGATGTCCGTGCGATTGTCTTCATCCGTGAGCCGAGCACAAAAGAGTTAATCCAAGGAAATTTAGCGATTCCTCTTCTTCTTCTATAAACTCGTCGTTGGAACTGTTCCTTGACTTGCTCAACTTCCATTTTCTCCACTCACGCAGACGATTTTGGATGTCGGGTAAGGTGGAGATAGGATCATTACATCACTATCTCGCTCCGGCGTTTCTTCTTGTGTTTCAATTTGTGTGAGCTACAGTTTGTGTCTTGGGTTGCCTCTGCTGATCGCCTTCAGCAGACTTGGTCGTTTCATCAATTACATCCGGAGACTCTACTTCTCCAGGTAGTCTTGATATTTGCGCTAGCCGAGTAATCGACTCACCGGTTTCTCTAGTTCGATCGCTTGACGATTCTTCTTCGTCTCTAGTTTGTACCAGGGGAATTTCTGTTCGAGAGATGTTGTCTTCTCGAGACTTGTGCGGCGGGGGGCAGTCTTGTGTTTGTTTCGAGGAGCCGCCGTCTTGGCTTGTCGGTTCTCCTCCTTTTGACGATCGGAGAAGGTATTTGTGAGTCCTTCTCGACCGCTGCTGCGGGCGGGAGACACGGCTGGGGCGGTGACTCACGCTGCGGGGGGCGGGAGCATGTTTGGTTTTCTTTCTTTGCAGGGGGCGTGATCTTTAGCTTAGCATGCGGGCGGCTTTTCTTCTTAATTGGAGAGGAAACATTTGTATCTTCGAGGTCACCGATTCCCCCTCACCGGTGTCGCTCTCTTGGCGTAGGCTCTCTTCGAGCGCCGAGAGGTTTGCTCAACATCCTCTTGTTAACATGGAATGCTTTCCCATGTCTAAGAGGGACTCCTTTCACCTCCAATAGCCGGCCAATCACTAGGCCATATCCAAGGATCCTCCAAATGACCCATCTTCTTTGAAGGACTTGTTCCCCACGTTAAGGCGAGTCTGCTGTAGACAAACTCAGCCAGCTTATCTTCTTTTCTTCGATGATTGCAGCCATTACAATCGGCTTTTCCTTTGACATTGGTCAAAGTGCCAAATTTGATGTCGATACATTTGGCAACTATATCCAACAACTTGTGATAATCCTCCTTCAACGATCTCTTGTTTGATGTATACACTATTTTATCAAAAAAGTCGGACTTGGCTATTTCTTTCCATGCATCACCAAGTTTAAATCAGCTTTTTAATCTCGGATGCTCCTTCACGGTAGTGAGCAATATTCACCAAATCCTTGGCGAGATAGTCACCGCTTTCCGTGAGCAGATGACTTGATTCCTTCATCGTGAATCTCGGCATTCACGTGGAATTGTGCGACCTCCTCCACATAGGTCATCGGATATTCTAACGTTAGAAACGGTTTTAGCCCTGACGTTTCCAACTTCTCGGCGATTTTCTTCACTAGGGTGTCGTCGGACCCCTGCTTCACCATTCGTCAAAATCCACCGTCGAACCGGTGTGGATTTGCTTTCCTAACTTGGTAAAGTCATAAGTTGGTGCCATTTCTCGAGATTATATCAAGGAAAAACTCGAAAATTGATTTGAAGGTTGATAGGGTTTCGAGAGTATTTTGCCTTTGCTTTTGAGAGAAAGAAATGAACAGATTTTTAGAAGTGTGAGAGAGAAAACGGACGAAAATGGTTTAAATATGGTTTATGAAAGGGCGTGCGGGTGGTTTTGAAATGTGATCGAAATCAACGGCTTGGATTTCGCACGCCTATTGAGCATTTCATGTCTCGTATTTAATGCGGCAACATTTATATCCAATCATAGGCTTGGTGTGCGGCTTTATGTCCGTACACATCATCATTATCTTTGACGTATTCCTTAAAACATTCCCGCTTAGTCAAAACGATCGCGTTTTTGTCACTTTGCTCATAAGTTATTCAGCTTATCCCTTAGCCGATTTAACTCTCGCTTCTCACGCTTCTCTTAGGGACTCAGCTATCACCGACTCGGTGTAAGTAGTCTTTTCCGACATACCGGATTCTTGGTGATTTACATTTTTCGGCTCTTTTTCACCTCCTTTTCTGTTCCATTTCTTTTCTTTGATTCTTCTAAGTGTTAGCTCACTCAATTAGCCCCAACTCATGCTTGAGTTCTTCAAATCTTGACTCACATAGTGGTTTTGTGAAGATGTCGGCTAGTTGTTTATCGGTTGAGATATATTCCAGGATGATGTCCTTCTTTTCAACATGATCTCTTATGAAGTGATATCGACATCAATATGTTTTGTTCTTGAGTGCAACACGAGATTTTGAGTGATGGCAATTGCACTTGTGTTATCACACATGATTGGAATTTCTTTTTCTTCAACTTCATAGTCTCTCATTTCTTTGTCTCATCCATAGGACTTGGGCAACAACACCTCGCCGACTATGTATTCGCCTCGGTAATTTGTAGAGGTGGCTATTGAGTTTTGCTTGCTAAACCAGGAAATCGGCTGTTTCCTAGCATTTGACATGTACCAAGTGCTCTTCCTGTCCACTCTTGCATCCAAAGATAGTCGAAATCGAATAGCCAATTAGCTTGAATCCACCTTCCTTTGGATACCATAGCCCTACTTCTTGGCTTCCTTTCAAGTATCTCAATATTCTCTTAGTCATTGTCATGTGGCTCTCTTTTGGAGCGATTGAAATCTTGCACATACACCTACAAAGAAAGGTGATGTCCGCTCGCTTGCCGTGAGATAGAGCAATGATCCAATAAGTGCTCAGTATCTTGTTTGATCTACAGTGCTTACCATCCGCATCCATGTCCATTTTGATCGATGTGTTCATTGGTATTTTTACGAGAAGACTTCTCCTCCATACCAAACTTCTTCATTAAATCTCTCGGTGTATTTTGTTTGACTTATGAAGGTTCCATCCTTCAAATTGTTTCACTGGAGTCCAAGGAAGAATGTCGGCTCTCCCATCATGCTCATTTCAAATTTACTTTGCATGAGGTTTGAAAACTTTTCACACAGCTCTTTGTTAGTGGATCCAAAAATGATGTCATCCACATATATTTGAACAAGCAAGATACTCTTCTTGTCTTGAATTAAAAAAGTGTTCTATCTACTTTTCCTTTTGTGAATCCATTTTCGATTAGGAATTGTGACAGGTATCATACCATGCTCTGGGTGCCTGTTTCAATCCATACAGGGGCTTTCTTGAGTTTGTATACCTTGTCTCCAAGAGTCTTCTGCTCAAATCCTGGAGGTTGTTCAACATACACTTCTTCTTCCAATAAACCGTTTAGGAATGCACTTTTTACATCCATCGATATACAATGAAATTCTTGTGAGTGCGTATAGGCAAGAAACATCCTTATAGCTTCCAATCTTGCTACGGGGCGAATGTTTCATCAAAATCTATCCCTTCTTCTTGGCAATATCCTTTGGCTACTAGTCTTGCTTTGTTTCTTACCACGTAACCTTCCTCGTTCATCTTATTTACGAATACCCATTTGGTTCCAATAACATTTTGATGTATGGGTCTTTGCACTAATTCCCATACTTTATTTCTCTCAAACTCGATTCACTCTTCTTGCATAGCTTGAATCCAATGTGTGTCATCCAATGCTTGTGACACATCTTTGGGCTCTATTTGCGAGATGAAGCATGTGAACATGGCTTCTTGTTGAGTTCGGATCTTGTTTTGACACCTTCTCTTACATCTCCAATTACAAATTCGTGGATGGTCTCTCGGCCATCTTACATCGGTAGGAGTAAGTTAGTCGGATTCGATTGACTTGCACATTCTTTGTGGGTCGCTCTCTCGTAATCACTTAGCCGCAAATTTTCCAGTGTGCTTTTGAGATTCACTATCTCATCTTCTTCTCGAATTGATAGTTCGGCAAACTTGACAAAGATAGGGACTTTTCGTATGGTTGGATGATTCACTTATCACCGACTCTCCAATGTCTTCTCCATTTATATTTGGCTCATCAAATACCACATGAATGGATTCTTCGCAACCATAGTCCTTTTGTTGAGTATTCTCAGTATGCTTTGCTTTCACCGAGTATCCTAAGAAGATACCTTCATCGACTTTAGCATCAAAAGCCTTTAGATTGTCTTTGCCATTGTTGTGGATGAAGCATTTACATCCAAATATTCTCAAATATGCAACATTTGGTTTTCTTCCATCCAGATCTCATAGGAGTCTTTGTCACCGTCTATTTATCATACATCCTGTTTTGAGTGTAGCAAGTTGTGTTGATTGCTTGACCAAAATCTTTTTGGTAACTCGCTTGACTAACATGGTCCTTGCTGCTTCTTTGAGGGTTCTATTTCTTCTTCTTTCTCGCGACTCCATTCTGCATTGTGGAGTCCTTGTGCCGATAGTTCATGACCAATACCATTCTCAATACAATCTTGAGTTATTATTCCATTGACAAACTCGGTTCCGTGGTCGATCTTATTTTGATAATGGTTTGACTCTTCTCGTTTTGAATCCTCTTCATCACCGTGGTAGTTTTTGTAGAGTTTCTTTCTTCTTACACATGAATATTGTCCATGTATATCTTGAGTAGTCATCTACTACCACCAAGGTGTATTTCTTTCCACGATCTTTGGCTGGTTCCACTTTGGGCCAAATAGATCCATATGAAGCGGATGTAATATTCTTGTTGAGGATGGGCATGTCTTTTCTTTGAATGACGACTTGATTTGTTTTCCTTCGACATGCGTCACATATACTCTCCTTCTTGTATCGAGTCCGGAAGTCCTTCCACAAGATGACTTCTTGCAAGTTTGTTGATCGTTTTGAAATTCAGGTGACTCGGCTTTTTGTGCCATAGCCAACTTGATTCAAATTGTGCTCTTTGCTAGTAGACAGTCTTTGGGTGTTGCGATTGACCAATCCACTACATACATATTTTTCTCTCTACATCCTTGCGGCAACTTCATTTGATTCAATATCTTTGATTTGGCATATGCCCATGTTGAATCCAACAATGTAGCCCTTGTCACGAGTTGACTTATGCTCGCAAGTTGAAGTTAAGTCCTTCAACATATGCAACATCCGTGATTTCTAATCCATTCCTCTTTATGGATCCAATGCCTCTTATTTTACCAGGAGCTTCATTTCCTCCAAATATGACTTTTGCTCCTTTAACTTCATTGAATTTTGACAGATTTCTCTTATTTCTGTCATATGTCCGGAATGTACCACTATCCATGTACCAGGTTCCTTGGCACAATTTGTTCCTTGAACCCGCAATCAAGGAAATTAAGTTTTAGGTACCCATACTTGTCCTGGTCCTGAGGGGTTAGAATTATAAGATGATCCAACCAACCTATAGCCAAATGATTTGACTCTAAGAGGTTGCCATCTATCGCTGCCATAATCATAATTAATCCCCGGCAAATTGCTTGGGGATTCTAGGTTTATACAAATGTCTCTTTTGTCAGATGCTGCATATGTGTTTTAGCAATTGCCTTCCTTGGGTAATTGTGGTGTTTTTGAGTGTAGTGCCTAGGTGCATATGTGTCTTTGATGAAAGCTCTTATACTTTTGGAATGGCCTTTCTTTGAGTTCTAGGCCTTTGCCATTTGGGCTTATGTTCCATAAGTCTCATGGCGATAGTTTACATTATTCCAATCAGCTTGGCTTGGATATTTTCTACCATTCCCATCATATGTATTTCTTTTATGGGTTTTAAGGGATTTTTGGTAGCTCTTGCTTCTTCTTTTTAGTATTTTATTTTTGGAATTTCTTTGAGGACTCGGTGAATCTCTTCTCACCGTCCTTTCAAAGACACTCAACAAGTTTTTTTTCCTTTTCCTTTGTAACCAAGGCCAGTTTGCTTGTTATTGTGCTTTGAAGTGAATGTGTGTGCAACATCCATAGTTTTGGATTTTTCGATTCTTCATGGCTTGAAGATCCTTTTTCCAAATTTACTTTTGAGGTTTGACATAACACGAGAGAATTAAATCCTAAGCTGTCTTGTCTCCACATTCTCTTTGACTCAAAATAAGATCATCCAATGATTTAGATGCCTTAGTGAATGAGGCAATAACATTCTTGAGGTCATTCTCCTCTTTTCTATAGCGACAATTTCTCGCTATTAATTTAGCATTTTCACTTTAAACTTTTATTCTCATCGGCTATTTGACTTAGAGTACTCGGCTCCTTAGTCGGCTTTGAGTTTTGACTTTTGAGTAGGCTGTTTTTCCTCATTCAATAGTGTGTGTGAGGATTTAATGTGTTCAAAATCTTTCATCATTTTGCCTAATGAATCATAAAGATCGAGTGGGTGATGAAGTGTGTGTGTCACGATCACTATCACTAGTGTCTCAGTTTGTTGAGTTAGATCGTACCTCATCTTCTTGATCTTGTTCTTTGGCCATCAAGCGGATCGGGGCTTCTTCTTCGAGTCACTTGAGTAGTCGGCTTCTTTGCTCTCTGAATCAAATTGTCTCTCTTGACTTGGTTGTCTCGTGATCTCTGCGGCCATCATTGCCTTTTTCTTTTCT
Organism: Rehmannia glutinosa; assembly: GCA_016081115.2. Lineage (NCBI taxonomy): Eukaryota > Viridiplantae > Streptophyta > Magnoliopsida > Lamiales > Orobanchaceae > Rehmannia > Rehmannia glutinosa. The sequence goes on along the minus strand of JABTTQ020002202.1, from coordinate 139,658 downwards.
TGTCTTCTTTCTCTCAAGACCTTTCTTTCTTCTTCATCCCTCGTCTTGTTGACTACAGGATATGAGCAATAATGGCATAGTGACACAGTTGTCTACATTCAACATAGATATTCACCTTTTTGATCAACTCTTTCCATTCTTGAGTTGTCACTACTTTGATACTCAACTTTTTGATGATCTGTTCTCTTGGTTGGCCTGTCTTCCCTTGATTTGGAGGGAGCCGAGTGTCTTCCGGAAGATTCACCCTTTCCTCTCTTGTAGTTCTTATTGAAGAACTTGTTGAACCTTTTAACCATCGGGGCTATTTCTTCCGGGTCAATGACTTCTTTGACCTCGGCTCTCTTCCCATCTTTAACAATTAGAGCAAATTGTTTTGGGTGCAATTTGTCTCTTCCTGGTCTTTTCTTCTCGGCTCAAACTCGTAGGCTTTGAGGTCCGAGAATAACTCATGGTTGGATGTCTTTGATAGGTCCATGGAATGTCTCGATGCCATGACCTTCATTTCCCATTCAATTTGGAAGACTTTTTAGGATCTTCATACACATTTCCTTCTGTGTATATTCATTTCCAAGTGCGAGATAGCTCATTTGTGATTTCGTGAACCGAGCATCCGGTTGATCCAGGTTCTCTCCCGAGATCATTTTGAAGTTTTCAAATTTACTACGACCACCGATAATTTGTTTTCTTTGATTTGCTCGAGCCTTCACAAATCAATGTCGGCTTATCCCGCATTTCCTTAGCCGTTTTGCATGATTTGACTTTATTGAACATGGCTTTGTCCAAGGTTTTGTAAAGGATGTCCTTGGCTACATTGTCCAGGTTGTATCTTTTTCTGTCATCATTTGTCCACTCGGTTCTTGGTTTTTCAACCATGACCGTGCAGGAGACATCTTCTTCTCCTTCACCGCAACTCTTCGTGCAAATTTGTGTTCACCTTTAATATTTGCGAGAGCCCATCTTCTATCATTATCCACATCTCATCGTGTAATCTTTGATAGATGAGCACGCATACGTATTTTCCAATCATCAAATTCTTCGATAGTGAACATAGGGATGCGTGTCAAATTTGCTTCCATGATAATAATTTTGGATGATAAGAAGAGTTTTGAAAACTTAAGTACTAAAGCGGACTTTGAAAAGTTTGGAGATCTAGTTCAAGAACTTGGTCAGGAGGTTCAAACCAACCGCTCTGATACCACTTGTAGGTCCCAAGGGGTGTAAGTGTAAGGTTTAGAAGGGGGGTTGAATAAACCTTACCAAATTTTCGATTTAGTCCTTTTAAATCTCTGAGTTGATTCTACACGCTTTGTGTCCTTGATGGACAATCGAATTAGTCACTCAGTAGAGTTAATCTCTCAAATGATTTCGGTGAAATTTGCCGTTGATGGAGTAACTCAAATTGTTGGCTATAATTTAACTCAATTTGTGGTTTTATTTTCAGCGGAAGACTTCACCCTTAAGTTTGATTAAGCAAGATTTTAGAGCTTGATTTAGTACTTATAAATTATCAAATGGATAGCAAATTTATCGTGAGATATAAGCGATTAATAATGCAAGAATTAAAGTCTTTGAAAAGTAAATGACACAATGAAATTTTATAGAGGTTCGAAGATGGGGTAATTCTTCTACTCCTCTTCTCCAACTCCCCGGAGGAATCCACTAAGTAATGATCGGTTTACAAAGTGGTAACAATCCGGATACAAGTCTTGATCACAACAAATTTACTTGATCCTTAGGGACTCGATGAGACGCCTTGATCACGCACCGGCTTCTCGTGCGACTCGGCTTCTTCACAGGGGCAGTTGCTTGTTACTACTGACTCACTTGCTCAAACTCTTTGGATTTGATCACGAAGCCCTCCAAAAGTTTAAGACTTGGTTCAACCTTGAACCTTTCTACAATCCTTCCTGGAATGTAGACCCCTTTTCTTCAAAAGTTTCCTCTTCAACTGATTGAAGTTCTCTTTCCTTCACGGTGAGTGTTGGATTGATGTACTTCGTAATGTAGGCTTGAGGGATTGAGAATATTTCGATTTTTCTGATATGCTTGTTTATCTCACATGTGTGTCATCCTTCTTCTCAAACAAACTCCTCAGCCTTTTATAGTGAACTTTCAAAAATTTGCCCGTTGAAGAGATAGGCTTATTTTTGAAAGTCACTTTGCGTCGTTGGCTTGTCTTGTTGCGCTTCTTGGAATTGCCATTTCCTCGTATGAATTGTTCTTTCACCTTTTTAGAGTTCGACACGGTGTAGTGCTTCCCATTGGTTCATTCCTTTTGCACGCTTCGGGATGAGCACTCCGAAAAGGTGGTATGGAGATATTACTTGTTTAAGTAAATCTCTTGATTTACGTGCAACGGTTCTTTTTACGATTATCTCGACTTGATCGCATATCCTTGCTTTCCCAGGTGACTTAGAGTCGCTTCCAATTATTGGATGACTCTTCTGTCACTTCAACTTGAGACTTGGCTTCTCTTGAGTTGACTTGATGATGCTCCACTCACCGCATCTCACCGCTTCTCCAAGAGAGTTCCTGTCTACTCTTCTTTGCCATACTCACTGTCTCGCAATGAGTCTTCCTTCAAGTCTTGATTGTCTTCTTGCATGTTAGGGCGTAGGCGACTTAACTCACTCGGCTTGGCGGCTTATTTAATTACAATGCATTTTAAAACAAGAATTGGGGTGCCAACTTTCTATTCTAAGTTTTACATGGCATTCATCAAAATCTAAACAATAAAATTCCTAACACATTTTTATTATTCATCTTTCTTTTATTGAATTCATAATATGTGACTATATTAAAAATGTGATACTTTATTTAAAAAAATAAATATTTTTACTCTTAAAATATGATATTTTGTCTCAAAAAATATATATATTTACTCATAAAGGTGTTACTTTATCTCTACTATATTTATTTTCCTTAACTGTAAGGTAATCATAATCTGTGGCTATATTGAAAAATATGATACTTTATCTAAAAAAACCGATACTTTTTCTCATAAAATCATTACATTTTAATCGAGGAAGAAAAATAGGAAAAAAAAGGAGCGGTGGCTTTGACCCTGGACACGTCAACAGGATCCGCGGTCAATAGGATCCGTTTTATGGATTTAGACCCTGTAAGACGGTCCTATATGAGTTTTGCTTTACAAAATAAGGTATGCTTCTTTAAGATCCCAAAAAAGTTAATTAAAATGATTTAAATTTGGTTCAGTAAACAATATATCAATTTTTTGTTGTATAGTCAAGAATGTTTATTTGGTCATAGAGACCTTATACAAGAAAGATGATTTGTTTTTTACAAACTCAATTCCAATTCTTGTTATATATGGGCAATGATATAAGAATTAAAAACCGCTGACGATCACAAGACTCAGAGTCATTTGGTTGGCTTTAGTAAAATGTTGAGTTTCAATATTGACGCCTATTCGATTTTGAATTTCCATATATTTTAATTCCCATAGTAAAGTTTTTTTAAAAGAAAACAAAAGTATAGAATTGTGTACTCATTTCTTTTGTTGGGTAAAAACTTCGAAGTGCATTAATGGAATTACATTGTAATTAATAGGAAACAACTCAGATTTTTCTTAAACCTTTGTCCTGTTTCTTATGAAGTATGATCATTTTTATATGTTCACTGTAAATCAGAAAAGACTTAAGAAAAATTAGAATCTACATATATTAATGTTATTATTTATGAAAAATAATGATTAGTAATTTGCAGTGTCATATTTAATATTTTAAATTTCTTATTTTAAGGAGAAAGTCCATTTTAATATTGTCATATTTCATTGTGACATTATTTATTTTAGAGCACTCATAATTTTTGGTTTTTCATATATGATGATAGAAATTTAAATTTCGGATTTTTGTTTTCTAATTTAATATCTCATCCCTTATTCTATATCTTAGATATATGCATATATGATTCTTAGATGTTGTTGGTAAGGAACCATATTATATAATAAATGATCAAGACCCTGGCCATGAAGAATGCAATACAATCGATGGACATCGGTCTTGAAGAAGCAAAACATTGTGTATGTGGCACATAATGCACATAATGGAGAAAGTTAGTGTCAAAGTCGGTCCCAACCTGTTCAAGGATAAAAATTTATCAATCGGCTTAATTCAATCGTGTGGGATAACTACATTACAACAACTGAATTTGAGAAACAATGACACGAAATTATGGTTGACTTCAATCTAGCCTTTGCATCCATGGTTCACATGATTATGTATGATATACGGCAAAGTCGGATCCCCGCATATTTTAGAGACGTGCCGATGAGTAGACTTCTAAAAACTAAGTCAAGATCGGAAAGCACAAATAGCTTTGGTTTGGTAATTTTACAAATCCTCAATCAAACTTGGTTGAATTTGTAATGCATTTCGAGAGCGCAATGGAATCCCAACGACATTATAATTATAAGTTGAACAATCAGTGTCAAACCTCCATTCCAGATTGTCGAACACCATTGAACATTGAAAAGCATGCTTCTTTAGTGTACACACATACCATATTTTATGAAGTGAGCAAGAAAATTAAAGAAGTGTGTTACCATTGCTCGGTTATACTGAGATCAATGACAATACACACGAGATCTCGTACACAAAAGGAAGAACGTGGGGTGTTTGAAGTGACAAATGCAAGATGGATGCATCTCGCAAAATGTAGTTGCAAGTTGTTTGAGCAAATGTGACTCCTATGTCGGCATATATATGTAATACTCGGGCCGTGCCTAGCATATATCAAATGAGTCAACGGACTCGGCCCACAAAAATTGGTAAAATTAGGGGCCCAATAATTTTATAAATTAATACATATGTATACCCATACCTGGTAGATGGTTTAATAGGATGTTTCAAGTTTTAAAAGTCCAAATAAAAATGCAACCCAAAAGCCCAAATAAAAGAAAGCAAATTAAGCCCAAAAAATTGCATATCATATATCACCTGTCAAGAAGTCTTCACTGTCAAGAAGACTGAAGACGCTACCAAAAAAAAAAAAAAGGAAGACTGAAGTCTGAAGACGATATAAGGATAGAAAACAAAGGGAAAAAAGAAGAACAGAAAAAGAGAGAAAAAAGAGAAAAGGAGAAGAAATTAAAGAATTTGAGAGAGAATGTGTGCTCCACAATTTGATTTCTTCTTCCAATTTCAAGTCTTCAAAACCTTAGCCACCACAAGATCACCTTCAAAATAGGTAATTTTTATTTGATTGGTATTATGTTTTTACTAATTTAAATGCCAATAATTTTAAGAAATAAGTTTTATGTTGAATGAGAATTTGAATTTCTAACCCTAATGTTGCATATTTTTATATCATCTATGTATGTCTTTTATTTTTTATTCTTTTATAGTTTGTGTTTTTAGATAGATAAAATATGAATTATTTGTTAGCTTTTTAATCTCCAATTTCCTTTTAGAATCATCATGCATCCCAAACACATGTCCGGACACCAAAAGAGAAAAAATAAACAAAGGATAGAAGAATTAACCCAAAGTCAAGTTGGTGATATCAACAAATATTTTACTTCCAACAAACGAGCAACCGTAGAGAGTTCAGATGAAAATAAAAATTTGATGGATGGAGAACAAGAGAATAAGTTGGAGGAGAATGAAATTGATGTTGAAGACATGTCTCAACCACTCAACAATAATAATGAAGAGATGGTTAAATCCGTCGATGTAGATGATTTGAATGACAATGAGGAAGTTCCTCAATCAACCAAAGTAGATGAATTCAATGAGAATGATGGTGAGCTTGTTCAACATGAAAGTTCAAATTTTGATGATCCCGGAAAGTGGGGCAACATTGATAAAAAAGTGAGAGACTTTTTAGTGGAAAGAGGGCCGAAAAGAGAGGCTCAAAGCTTAGTTCCTAAGGATAGCGTCAAAAGACATTTTGATGCATCGCATTACATAAGAATTCTACCAAACGGGGAGGAAATTGATAGGAGATGACTATTATATTCGGTATATTTGAACAAAGTTTTTTGTTTCGCTTGCAACTTGTTCAAGAAAAGAGCTGGAGTCAATCAACTCGTTAATGAAGGATTCAACGACTGGCATAATTTGAGTCGTTGTCTACTAACTCATGAATCAAGTAGGGAGCATATGGAGTGTCTGACTAGTTAGCTTGAATTAGAAAGAAGATTGAAAAAAAATAAGACAATTGATGCAAATGTACAAGTACAACTCAATAAAGAGGCAGAACATTGGAGGCAAGTATTGCAGAGGATAATATCAGTTGTGTAACGATTGGCAAAAAATAACTTGGCTTTTCGAGGAAGTTGTGAGAAACTTTATGAACAGAACAATGGTATTTTTTTGCAAATGATTGAAATAATTGTTGAGTTTGATCCAATAATGAAAGAGCACATTCGGCGTATTCAAGACCAAGAGACTTATATTACATATCTCGGTAAAGAATTCAAAATGAATTGATCTTGATGTTGGCAAATGAAGTGAGGAAAAAAATACTTGCAAAAATTAAACATGCAAAATTTTTCAGTCATTCTTGATTGTACTCCAGATGCTAGTCACAAGGAGCAAATGTCTCTTATCATACGATGCTTGGATGATTCAGAAAGTTCCACAAAAGTAGAAGAATATTTGGTACGATTTTTAGAGGTGGATGATACTTCAGGACTTGGGCTTTTTACATATCTTCAAAATACTTTGGTCAATCATGGACTTCATATTGATGATATAAGAGGTCAAGGATATGACAATGGAGCTAATATGAAAGGAAAAAATAAAGGTGTTCAGAAAAGACTACTTGAAGTAAATTCGAGAGCTTTTTATACTCCTTGTAGTTGTCATAGTCATAATTTGATATTATGTGATATGGCATACTCTTGTCCTAGAGCTATGTCTTTTTTTGGAGTGATCCAACGCATTTATACATTTTTCTCTTCTTCTACCAAGAGATGGAAATTTTTTAAAGATCGTGTGAAGGATTTGACAGTTAAGCCATTGTCACAAACACGTTGGGAAAGTCATGTTGAGAGTGTCAAAGCTATAAAAGAACAAATTGTGCAAATAAGAGATGCTTTACTTGACTTGACACATGATACTGAAGATCCAAAGACAAAGAGTGAAGCTGAATCATTGGCATTATATGAATTCGAGAATTTTGAGTTTTTGCTCGGTGTGGTAATTTGGTATAAGTTGTTATATACAATAAACATTGTGAGTAAATTTCTTCAATCCGAGGACATCGATAGTGATGTTGCGATCACTCTTTTGCAAGGACTTATTTCATTTCTTGAAGAATATAGAGAAAATGGTTTTCATAAGGCCATGAGTGAGGCTAAAGAAATGGCAAGTGAGATAGGCATCGAAGCTGTATTTCGAGAAAAACGTAATATTCGAAGAAAGAAACAATTTGATGAAAGCAATAGTGAAGAAGTATCACAATCAGTAGAGGATTCTTTCAGAATTAACTATTTTCTCTTTATAATAGATCAAGCACGTTCTTCTATAGAAACTCGATTTGCATAGTTTAAAATGTATGAGGAAACTTTTGGTTTTCTATTCAATTTGGAGAGGTTGCAATATGCTTACAATGAAAGTTTGTTGAGGTCTTGCAAAAATCTTCAAAATTCTCTGACACAGAATGGTTGCTCTGACATTGATGGTAGTGATTTATTTTCGGAGTTATCATTTTTGAAGTGCTCTTTACCAAGAGAAACGAAATCTGCAATTGAAATGGTGGATTATTTGAAGAAAATGGATGGTTGTTTTCCAAATGCTTACATTGCTTATAAGATCTTGTTGACGATACCAGTTACTGTAGCAAGTGCAGAAAGAAGTTTCTCAAAGTTGAAGCTCATTAAAACTTTTCTCCGATCAACCATGTCACAAGAGAGATTGAATGGGTTAGCTATGTTATCAATTGAGAAATGAATTATTGAGCAACTTGATTATACAGACTTGATTAATACTTTTGTTGCCAAAACTGTGAGGCGAGTTGTATTTAAATAATTACTTTGAACATGATTGCCATATTATTTAACTAATTTTGTGCATTATAGAAAGCTTATCTTTTTAATATTAATTTATGTTGTCTTTAAATTAGTAAAAAAATGCCCATTTTAAAGTTTGACTCAGGCCGAAGAATTGCTAGGCACGACCCTGGTAATACTCAAGGATTGCGATGAAATTCCAGCTCCATATTTGGCTCCACGTTGGATGAAAGCAACCTCGTTTATTTCACATTCTAAGAATGGACACATGTGCCAATTTCCAGGAGGAATCGAGGTTGCAAGAACGAACTGAAACACTCGTGTGGGCGGATTTTCACAACTGCATCGGTCATGCGCAGGGGGATATTGAAAAATTGTCAAATCTATCACGTATCATATCGAACGAGAAAGCTAAGCTATTCGATGAACAACATAAAACTTATGTGGCTAGCAAGCAATCAATAATGGAATCCTATTGCGGCTCAACTTCACAATTAGACATTTCCGTGTTACCACCGAAGCAAGCCAAGAACAAAGGGAGTGGTAGTCATCTGGAAAGCAGAATCCAAAGCCAAAGAGAAAAAGCCATAAAAGTGAGCACAAAACTTAAAAGAAAATATGGGACATGTGGTGAGGTTTGAACACATAACAACAAGACATGCCCGACCCGCACCAGTGCATCCTGAGAGCAATGTATATTTGTTATTGATTTCAATTCCATGTCTCGGAAATCAATTGGTTTTTATCCCATAATATGATACAATTTTTTTGTGTAATATATACAACATCAGCAAACTAAATATACATTATCTGATGCTAAAATATACATATACAATACACTATGGAAATTTATGTGTGTTGTACATAATCCTATTCATAAACATACAATATCTGCAACCTATTTATACATTATATATATTTAATTAAACATCGTTTTTACTTCATATACAACATCTGGATCAGTACATGGCACAAATGTTTAAATATACATAATCTTATGCGTAATTATACAAATTTCTATAACTATGTATATAAATTATATTAAATATACATTGTATGGATTTAACTACACATCTAGAACAATACATGGCATGATGTATAAAATGTACATAATCTTATGCATAATTATACAAAATTTAATAACTACATATACAAAATAGATGGCCTACTTAACTATGCATACTTTTATGCGTAAGTATACAAAATGTTGCAATTACATATACAATATTAGTGTAATATGATAACATCCGGACAAAGTGTATATAAAAATGCAAAGTTATATTAATTAAAAAGAAAACAACCCATGTTGTGTTCCATTCATATCCTGAATTCAAAAAAATATCTAAGTCATATACAAAAACTCTTACGAATTAAAGTATAAATGACTCCAAAAAAAACCACCAAACATAGTAAACTAACTATACAAAAATATAAGCAAAAATATACATAGTAAATTGTCTATTGAACAGCACTACAATATTTTTTTCCCCATCCATAACTTTTTTGCTTCTTCCATACACCTGTCCTTTTGCTCATTGCTGTAGTGGAGGATTATTGTTGTCGAATACTTCATGCGCATGTTAAACAGTTGTGAAGAATTGTTCTTCTCCAAGCCACAATCCCATCCCTTGGTGCCACCGCCCATGTAGCTCTCCATATGCCTCATAGCATATATACCACAATCAACTTTGTTTGTGGTGTCTCTCCAAGGCATGCATAGTCTAGACGGGGCGCATTTACGGACAACACTTACCATTTGTGCGCATCTACCGTCCAAGTAATCTGAAAACATCCGAACCTATGCATATACCATGGAGAACATTAAACTTCATAGACTGTAAATTACAGATAACCATATCATACTAAATAACTATACATAATTGAATACTTAAGTATACAATATTACACACCTATTTAAACATCCAACAAAAATATAAACACACACTAAATCATTTCAAATTTAAGCTTATGTGTACAAATTATAGTAACTAAATATACATTTTAACACTCATAAATATACAACATGCATATCTACTTGTACAACAAAAAACATAACTCACCAACTTGTCCGGCAGATCTCCATACTTATCCTGGATGCTTCCACCGACAGATGAGTTGTCAATGATATGGCACTTAAACCTCTTCATATCAAAGGTCACCGTAAAAATGTGCTCGCTCTTACAAATCGGAAAAAATTGAAACGGACAATAAATTAAAACGTTGATAATGAACAAATAAGAGCTGCCAAAAAAATGGGAGTAAAATTAACGATACTTACAATATTAAAGTTGTTCAATTTTTTGGAGCTTTCGGGTCACCGAGCTCAGACGAGTCCTTGCACAAACAAATCGTACACATCCTTCCCATCCGCATCGTCTCTTGTACTAACAACCGTACAACTACAACAAATACACAAAAATAAAAAATAAAATCACAAAATGATGGCCTCGAAAAAACACGGCGGAAAAATGAAAATAAATAATAAAAATACGATAAACATACGACCAAATAACAAGAGGCAAAGAATCTATTGGGTGAATCTACTCCTAAATCCTCATTCAGGGTTCAACATCCATGCCCAAATGTCCAAAACTCGACACATTAATATACCCTCCCAGCACGCATGGTCTCCAATACCTCCTCGACAACATCTTATCACCTTCGTTGAAAATGACATTCTCCCTACATGGAAAAGAAGAGTTACAATGTAGGGAAAAAACCTAATGAGTTGTATGAGAACCGAATCCTTACTTGTCCATCCTTGATTTTCAAAAAGCCGATTCGAATCATATTCTCGGTTTGATTTGGCTTGAGGCAACGCCAATTTGTCTAGCCACAAAAGGCAAAGACAATGCCTCTGTTTTCTTTGTCTTCCTGGAACCTCTCCCTGTAAACACCTTCTTAGATCTTTCTAGGGCAATATCACCTTGCCCTTGACCTCCCAAACCACCAAGCTTCACACGACCAACCTCCGTTTCAATATCCTACAAACACAATTCGAATAATTATGAACTCATATACACTATGATGATAGAAATCATAAAAGTGGAACAAAAATACATACGATCTTTGATTTCTCAATCAAATGAGCATCATGCCCCGGAACCACCAAATCGGAATCTTGAACCTACAAAACAAATATATAGAAAATTGAAACTAACTATAAATAATATAAAACTAGGTCCTCTTCCAAATTGCGTGAATGAGAAACCAACTAAATCGTTGACTTTTATCTATGATCGTTGACCACCATTTTCCTAAACCCACTACAACGCCGAATCATACCGAAATATGTAATTCCCCTCAGCGACCCCAACTACATTCACATCGACCGGAAATAGTGCTTTAAATATCGTCAATTTTGGCCAAGAAAGTCGAAATCGCGCACATTTTCAGCGCTATCTTCGAACCTTCACGGCGCGATTCCGACCACCAAAATGGACGTGCCACCCCAGGTTTTGATCGCCTCCTCATGGGCTTCCATGCCCGATCATCAATTTGTGCTTTCCAATTCATCTCCGCAACAATCGGCATTTTACCAAAAAATCCTAACTTTCAATCGAACTCCATTTCCGACCCAAATACATACCCAATCCCAAAATTGGCCACACCATCGTCAAATTCACTCCTAGACGCACAAATTCCTCCCTCCAATTGACCTGATTGTGCCCCGAATCAAAAACCCAAATTGGGGATCCGAAAATTGATTTTCGTACTTTGAATGCCCGTTTGACCCCTAAAACGGCCGATTTGGCCTTCGAAAGAAGGAAATATTGTTCAGAGGTCGAAACGAGTGGACCTAGCCCATCCACTCGTCAGTGATGCTACCGCTCCCCGGCAGGTCACTATTTGCCGGCGATTCGGCCCACACGCACCCGTATCATGCGGCCATAACTTCGTCTTTTTCTCCATTCTCATCTTCCAATGTTGTCATACATCCCCCGAGTACTTGTTTACATCCGAACCGGTCCTCAACCTTTCATTTGTCCGACACCGCTAATGTGTTGGGACTCGTTCCAGAATCGGCTTATCTCAATGTGCAACATACTCCCCTCCACCCCTACATGCCCTCCCAATAATGTTGTTCAAATGGCCGGAAGCACCTCTGCAATGGCCTCCCTAGTGAATCGAACCCTCGAATCTCGGACCATTACACTCACTTTAATTTGAGGAACACGTTTGCTAAAGTTGTTTTGTGCAACCCCACACTATGGATTCACTCCTCTCCGTGCCCCGGTAATATTACCTCATTTTCCAATTTGGTTTACGTAATACACATTCTATCCCTAAACCTGTTAGGAAAGGGGATTATTATTCGATTACTATTGACGAAAATGTTTACCAACAACGCTTCTTTGAATTTTCGTATTCTTTGATCGGGCGGGTTATTTTGGGGAAAGGTAATAAGCCATGGGCTACAATGCTTTTGCACAAAAACTTTCTCGAGCTTTGGGGTATTAAGAATAATCGAAACTAATTCCTTGGGCAAGGGATTTTTTTGTGTGAAATTGTCTAATGCGCAGGATCGTGCTCGTGCTCAATTTCGCACCACTTGGGCGCTTAACCCGGAACTATTCGTCTCTCTCCTTGGGTTCCGATTTCAATCCTTATAAGGTGCAAACCTCGGTGGCCGCCGCGTTTGGGTACGCATCTTCGAGCTCGGTTGGAATATCGACCCCAAGAACATTATGGGGATTGCCGCCCTTATTGAAATCCATTGCAAATTGATCGGCGTTCACCGGATGGTTCTCTGGGCATTTTGTTCGGGTTTTGGTTGATATTGATCTTTCTAAGCCGTTGGAGGATCACATTATAGTGGAACGCATTGGCGCTGCTCCTTTGTGTCAATCGGTTATGAGAAACTCCCGAGTTTTGTTCGAGATGTGGCATTACGGGACATTCGACAGCCTCTTGTCGCCTTAATAATGCGGGCTATCCGGATACGTAGCGCATGCTTCTCCGACCAGGGACGCCCCGGCGCCAACTACTCGTCTTAGTTCTCAGGCGAGAGAGGGCGATCCAGGCGCGCAAAAGTTTATCGTCTGTGCGGCAAAGACAAGGGTAAGGGAATTGATGACTCGATGGGAAAAATGGGTTCGACTATGCATGCCGGTTCTCCTACCCGCGCAATAGTCACTTGCTCTCTGAGATATCCACCTTAATAACACCTTTGCGGCTCTTGGTTCGATCGACTCCCGGGATCGGCATTCCGCAGATTGCCAGGTCGATTATCCCGCTGTATGGAGTCATCTCCCAAGGCTACTACTTCCAACACCGCACGGTCTCCACTATTATGCCTATTACGATTCGGATCCTTTGGGGAAGCTTTATTCGAGCCCTAAGCCGTGCCTTCCGGGATAGATCCTTGGACTCGCTAAATCTAGAATTCTCCGGAGTGTTACGTCGGGTCCATCGCCCCCGCTTCATGACATTACTATTGAACCGGAGAGCCAAGAACCACATGAGATGAACTTTGCGGCTTCCAAGAGATGGGCGATTATGCGATGAAATGGTAACTTTCAATCATCGAGACTTTGCAATGCACCACATGCCAGTTTCTACCGTGCGATCGACACGGGCGCCACATTCCCCGCCGTCTCAATGAATTGCATCTTCGGAATATCCGGGGGATTGGGAACACTGCATCTCGTAATGTTCTTAAGGCTTTATGTCACAAACATAAACCTTCTATTTTAGCCATTTGCGAACCTAAGGTGGACATTTCATCCATTTCGCATTCTTACTGGAGTAGCTTGGGTCTCAGGTTTGTTGCTCAAAGCTTTCGGGCGACGGGCGCCCGGATATTTGGATCCTATGCGATCGAGTATTTCGTCCATAATCGGTTTGGTCTTCTTCTCAGTGTATTATTTTGCAAGTTCAAACTGGCTCTATGGTTTTCCATGTTGGTTTTGCTCATGGCTTGTGTGATCATGTTGCTCGTCGTGCCCTTTGGTTGGATGTGAGGAATTTGGGTCTTACTGATTTGCTGTTTATTGGGGATTTCAATGCTGTGTTGGGACATCATGAGCGTTCGCGGCAAAGAGTACCTTATCCCGGCTTCTTGTCGATTTCGGGGACTTCTTGGAGGATGTAGGTTTATTTGCGGTCTGCCGACTACGGGGGATTCATTTACTTGGTGCTCCCGAAGGCCTCTATCTCTCCTTCAGGCTAAGTTGGATCGAGCCCTAGCAACCGGTCAATTCTTCTCTTTTTGGCAAGTTGTTAAGGGTTTAGTTCTTCCTCGCATTGGCTCCGATCACCACCCTATTTTGGTCTCTTGTTCTAATCCCACTATCAGGGGTCCGTCTCCTTTTCGTTTTCAACGCATGTGGATTCATCACGACTCTTTCAGGAATATTGTGACTACCTCTTGGGCGATCCCGTGCGCATCGCTTAATCCATTGCAACGCGTCATGTGGAAACTAAAGAGATTGCGACATACGATTAAGGTTTGGAATAAGGAAGTTTTTGGGGATGTAAATCGTCAGGTGGATTATCAGATGGAAAGGGTTCGTCAGATTCAGGCAGATATTGAATCTGACGGTTTCACCAAGGCTCGCAAGGATATGGAGTTAGAGGCGCAGTCGGCGCTGTCTCGCACATTGCTTATGCAGTCAGAATTCCTTCAGCAGAAATCACGATCGGATTGGTTAAAGGATGGAGATCGTAACACAACTTTTTTCCATCGTCGCTGTCAGATTCGCAATGGGCGCTCACGGATACAAGGTTTGATGGTTGATGGTAGTTATATAGAGGACCCAGTGGCACTTGGGAATCACATTATCTCCTTCTATACGGACCTCTTCGCGGACATGGGGCAAACCACTTCGGACTACACTTTGGTCGATCATCTTATTTCTCCGATAGTCAGCATGGTTGATAATGCCCTTTTGACGGCAATTCCTTCAAGATCCAAAGTGAAAGAGCGACATTTGATATGGGTTTGGACAAAGTGCCCCCAGGCCCGATGGTTTCGATGGGAGATTTTATCATCATTTTTGGGATATCATTTCGAGGAGGTGGTGGCCGCCATCCGACATTTTTTTCATCATGGCTTCCTTCCGTGTCTGAATGCCGCTTTATGGCACTCATCCCAAAAACCAAGGAAGCTAATGCGGTGGAAGACTTTAGACGATCGTGATGAGCAATTTCCTTTTTAAGATTATTACCAAGATTCTCGCGACGCTGGGCTCGATCATCTCTTCTTACTTGTCGCCTACCCGGTTTGGCTTTATCCCGGCAGGCGAGATCCATGATTGTATTGCATTGGTCTCGGAGGGTTCAATATTTTACTGGGTCGTAATGATGTCAATATGATCTTAAAGATTGACATCCGGAAGGCATTTGATACGATTAATCGGGGCTTCTTGATTCACGTGTTACGTCGCTTTGGTTTCTCCAAGTGTTCATTCACCGGATTGAGATCATCCTTGATCTTCAGAATTTGATCTGTTGAATGGGTCGCCAATGGGTTATTTCTCTTGCTTTCGAGGGGTTCGACAGGAGATCCGTTATCTCCTCTGCTATTTTGCATCGCGGAGGACGTTCGAGTAGATTGGTCGAGGACGCGTTAACAAGAATCTACTTGACCTTTTCGGTGCCTAATCGGTGGTTTTCCCTCATCCATTATGTATGCAGATGACATTGTGATTATGTGTGGGGCATCCTCGAGCGTGGCACGTGCCATTATTCGAGATACTTAACCTCTATGCGGACATGTCGGGTTAGATTTTCAATCCTAATAAATCTAAAGTTTTTTTGGAGGCCGGGTTTCCAATCATGTGCGAGGTCGTATTCGGGACGATTAGTGGGATGCATATGGGCGCTTTCCTACAATCTACTTGGGAGCCCCCATCTTCAAGGGTGCGCCCAAAGTGGCCACCTTCAATCCATTTTCGACAAGATTATTTTCAAGTTCGGAAGGTGGAAAGGTTCTACTCTGTCTATTGCTTTGGGCCGCATTTGTTTGGTGAATTCGGTGATTACCGGCTCCTTTGTGCACACGATGATGGTATACAAGTGGCCCGAACTTTGTTACAAGAAATGGAAAAGGCAATGCGTAATTTCATCTGGATTGGCGATGTGAACTCGAAAGGATCTGTGGTGGTTAATTGGAGCCGTTGTTGCATGCCGCGGGCGGAAGGCGGTTTGGGCGTACGGTCTATTGTGGTCGCCAACAATGCTTTCCTTATGAAGTTGGGATGGAAGATTATGACTTCAAACTCTTTGGTTTACAACATCCTCCGTAGGCGTTTCTTGGCTTCTGATGGATCTCCACGCCGTTCTTTCATCCCCTCTTCCATCTGGAGAGGGATTCGGCCTAGGATCTCGGGTTTCTTGGAGGACTGTCGCTGGATTCCGGGATGCAATTTCGGAGTTCGATTCTGGCTGGATAATTGGTTGGGTTACATCATTGCTGATAGGATTGGGATTCCTGAGGAGTACAGGCACTTATTTCGACATCGCATCTCGGATTATTTTTATGATGGGACATGGCACTTTACTTTCTCATTCATTGATGCTTATTTGGATATGGTCCGAGATATTGTTAGAGTCCCCATCGCTCCAGCATCGTCGGATACACGGGTGTGGCTTCACTCTGATGATGGTTGTATCACTTCGAAATCTGCCTACACATTTCTGCGTCCTCGCCCCAACGGTTCATTGGGGTTCCTGGATTTGGTCTCCTCACATTCCGGAAAGACGTTCGATTGTAGCTTGGCGGGCTATCCACAATCGTCTTGCGGTTTTAGACGTTCTGCGTTCGCGTGGCTCCTTCACAGACCCTCGGTTTTGCGGTCTTTGTTGTGCTAACAATGAATCTGTTGATCATTTATTTGTCTCTTGTGGTTTTGCAGAGGCCCTATGGCAGTGGATTTTTGATGCCTTTAATATCAATTACTTTAGGGCTTATAGCTTTAATGAATTTCTGGTGCGTTTGATGCGTTTTCATTTCAGTGATCAGGTGGGCTTTCTTTGGCGCCACATCGGGTCATTTTTTCCGGTATTTGGCTCATCTGGGAAATCAGAAATGACTTGACCTTCAACAACAAGACTTGGACACTGGAGGCGGCCATCCTACGCCTTCGTGTCCTAATTCTGGAGTCATCTTCCTTGGACAGAGGTTGCATGCACAATGATCAACAGGACCTCTTCATTCTCCGTAGACTTCGTGTTCCTGGGTGCCCTAGACAGGCCCAAAGATTGTGCGGAGTCACTTGGCGTAAACCTTTGCGGGATGGATCAAAGTTAACACAGACGGTAGCGCTACGGGGGCACCCGGAAATCTCACAGCTTCTGGTGTCTTTCGCAATTGTAGAGGGTTTTTTCGCGGGTGCTTCGTGGAACGATGTGGTTTTGGTTTTGCTTTTGAGGCGGAACTTACAGCGGCTATGCGGGCCATCCAATACGCGTCCTCGAAGGGTTGGAACCAACTATGGCTGAGTCGGACTCGGTGTATGTGGTGGAGTTGTCTGCGTAAGAAATCCATTGGTGTTCCTTGGCGCCATTTGAGTATGTGGAGATACACTCTCCACCTTCTTTCTCAAATGGATTTTGTGGTCTCGCACATCTTTAGGGAAGGAAACCGGGTAGCGAGATATTCTAAGCAAGTCGTCGCGGGTGGATACGTGGTGGGGTTCGCCCAACATCCATTATCCATCCCTCACTCGATTATGTTGGCCAATCGAATTATAGGTTTGTTCCTTAGTGCGTCGCATTTTCGTCTTGTCGGCTTTTGGGGCGCTTTTATCATGGGGGTACTCTTTTTCCTTCCGGGGTTTTTCCCACATAAGTGGGTTTTACCTTGGAAGGTTTTAACGAGCCCCAACCATTCACCATATGGTCGGCTTGTGACCATTTCGTTATTTTCTTTTGTCTTTGTTAACGAGGCTTTACTTTGGTTACCTGGATCGACTGTGATCGAATACTCTTTTTCATTTTTATATATATTATCGCATTTATTTAAAAATAATAAATAATATAAAACTAACTATACATAATATAAAACTAACTATACATAAATATAAAACTAACTATACATATTATTATAGTAATTCAAACATACAATAATGGATTTTTCTATCCCAAATTGCATCTCACCCACACTTTGAAGATCTATTTCCGAACCTATAAAACATATGAGCAATAATGTGATACTAAATATACATGAAAATGAAACTAAATAAACATAATATATAAGTAATATATACATAGAAACCTAAGAGAAAAAAAAAAAGGAAAATACCCCAGCCTCCATGCCTGCAAGACCACCATCTCGCACGTCTCCCTCCTCATTGACACTCTTCTCGTAGTGCCTGGACGTGTCGAGAATGTCATCCCACCTACAGACATTTGTATCTTGCGTAAAGCCAAGATAGAAGCTTGGTGGCTCATCACGCCATTTCTTAAATTCATCTTTTTTAAGAATTGCACTTTCAATCGCCTCGATCGCCGCTATATTCTCTAGCTTGCTCCAAAAAGCTTCTTTTTGTTGAGTTTCACTCCCTTCCAGTCGGTCGTTGGAACGTCGAACCCCAGTCGGTAATGCAGTTGAGCATATCAAGCCCCTCGCAACATTCCCGATCCTAGCAAATTATGCGTCCTCAGCCAAATCCTTCGGAGCGGATCAGAATTGATATAATCTCAACGACGTCGGAGGACATATATTCAATATGTCAAGCAATCACAAGAATCCCCTGCACATCCAAAACATGTATATTAAATCAGTAAAATGTACATGTACAAAATATGTATACTAAGTACACATAATCACAAAATTAAATATACATAATATATAAGATGTACATAATTTAAACACTAAATACACATATTTGAAACACTAAGAATATATAATATATAACTAAAATAAACATGGACATAAACAACCTTCGCACCGGCCCCAGAGGGCGGAGTTCCATGGCCTATGGTTTCTTTCTCCCTCTCAGCCCCGGGCAAATTCAGACGCGGCTCCATTGATACTTCCCCATCGAACGGAGGCTCAATAAACCCCAGCCCGAACCCACCAAGGTCAATCTCTTGGTTGGTCCTTTCTTTTAATTTGTCCCCACTCCAAGCCAATACAGTGGGGCGCGTCCTTGGAATACTCCTCCTCACACACAACTCTATCGATATAAAACATCTGTGAAATAACATAAATTACATCAAACAAACATACTTCATACAAATTAAAAAAACAATATGCAATTTTAACAAGGGAAGATATTACCGTTTCAAACAAAGAATGGGCCATTAAATTGGATCTTTTTCCCGCGACCAGCCGGCTCTTTTTTCAACCAACGTTGCAAACGTATGATCACACCAAGCCAAGTTCCTAACATTACGGACATCTTCAAGGCTTTTTAGAAAATGTGGATTCACATATCCACTAGACAAATTCCCAATAAGAAGACAGTCAACCAGTATCAAGAAAAGCCTTCTAAATTAGTCTCCACCATCCACAGAGCTCAGTATTTTAGTAGCCACCTGCTTAGCTGTTACTCTGTAATCCTCCCTCTCAAACATAGCTAGCCATCCATTGTACAAATCACAACTCTCCGACTACATTTTTTTTTTAACTATCTCCTGACCATTAGGGAACCCTAATACCCTCTCGACATCAATCGTTTCAATCTGAATACGTCTAAAACTGTCCAATATCAACTCCGAGCTAGCTGGATTGAAATTTTCCAATAACCAAAACGTTAGCTGGGATGGGAAGTCAACAATTGAGAGCGATAGCAAACTTCCAAATCCCATATCCACAAATGCATCCGTATATGCAGGGAAAAATCCGGCCAGTGCGTTTACCAACACCCTGGGATTCGACCTAGTGAATAATGTCGGATATGAATCCTTCGCCATCTTTCCCCGCCCGTCTTCAGCCCCACTCTCCGCAACCCTTCTTCCCTTATTTTTGGCCATTTTAGTTGATAAAACAAACCTACAAAAAATATTATACAAAAAAATACAATATGCAGTATATCTCTACTAAGTATACAATAAAACACAACTAACTATACATTATCACACAACTAAATATACATTATCATATAGCTCAATATACATCATTGCATAGCATATATATATATATATATATATATTATCACACAACTAAACATACACTAATATACACCTAAGTATACATTACCATACACTGATTATGCATACATATGTACACTAAGTATACACATATATAGCTAAATATACATTATCACACAACTAACTATACATTATCCTATAGCTATATATACATTATTGCATAACATATATACATGCTCGCACAACTAAAATATACAGTATTCTAGGACTAAATATGCATTATCACATAACTAAACATACATTAATATACACCTAAATATACATTACCATACAACTGAGCATACATTATTAAATACATAAAATACATTATCACAAAGCTATATTTACAATATTACATAACTAAATATATATTATTACACAACTAACAATACAATGTACAACATGAGAAATCGAACATGAGAAATCAAAACTGAGAAATCGAAACAAATATAAACTATGAACACACAATATATGAACAAAAATTCAACAAGAAAAAACACCAATCATCAAACCTAGAAAACACTATATATGTGTATACACTAAAATCGAAGAAAAAAAACACTAAATCGAACATAAAACACTAAAATATAACCCTATCAGCAAGAAAACACTAAAATCGAACAGAAAACGTAGACCCAAATTCGGAGAAGTTCGAACCCTAGCAAGGAGTAAACATTAAAATCGCACCGAAAATTGAACAAACTTATGAGAAATTCGAGTCCTAGCAGTGACAAAAGCCGAAACGCATCTCTTGGATGGATTAAATTGCGCTCTTAAGTTCGATTTGCAGTTTTCTATCGTGTGGGATATCTTGTGTTTGTGGGAGATATTTTTTGAAAGAGAGAAAACTGAGGAAATCGTGGGATTGAGATTTGATTTTGTGTTACCAAATTCAAAAAATAGGGAGTTACAAATATATCTCTTATATTAAAGCACGAAATTACTTTGACAACCTTACATTAGGCGCCCATGCCTAAAATTGGGAGTAAAATCTAGACCATTGATTATTAAATCAAATGGTCTAGATGTGGTCTTATGTTCTTACCTAAAGGGCTTGGTCTCATTTGATCATATCACTATATATATATATATATAGAGAGAGAGAGAGAGAGAAGAGAATAATTTAATATACAATTATAATATAATATTAGTGGAGTATAATTCAGATAGACTCAACATGCCAAGTCCAAGGGAATTATGAATTATGGACCAAAGAATGAATAAAAATCTAACATAATTAATTTTGGTAATGCCTAAACTTCTGCCATTAACGCCTAAGGCAAAAAGAAAAAGAGAAAACCATGAAGACCCACTTATTTGGAGGAAATTACACTTTTGGTCCCATAAGAAAAGGGCTCAAGCACTTTTAGTTCCACAATTTGTATTTTTATCCCAATTAATATTTTTTTAACACATTTAGTCTCATATGACACAAAAGTTGTAGTTTTAGTCTCAAAACTAACGAAAAACTTAATTGATCGTTAACTCTATTCATACGGGACCAAAAAGTATTTTTTTTACTTTTTTATTAATTTTCGGATAAATGCACTTTTGGTCCCGTAAGAATAGAGTTAACGGTCAATTAAGTTTTCCATTAGTTTTGAGACTAAAAAAGCAGAACTTTTGAATCGTATGAGACTAAATGTGTTAAAAAAATTAATTGGGACCAAAAATGCAAATTGTGGGACTAAAAGTGCTTGACCCCTTTTCTTATGGGACCAAAAGTGCAATTTTCTCCACTTATTTGCCTAAAAGTACCTCACGTCCTCGTTATTCGAAGGTACGCAATTTACTAAGCACTTACCTAGTCTCAAGTTATTTGGCTTGTTTTACTTGCTCGAACTTATTTAAGTGTCGGAGTGTTCGTCGGGTTAATCCCCGTCACTCCAAAAAGACATTTTGTGATACGAGGAAGCGACCCAATCAAGAGTTGGAATCGGATGAGTACTATAATCGAAAAGATACCACATCATTTTGACTTTGTATGTGGGTATCACCGCAGTCAATGAGAATGACGTCAAGATCTAGAGTTATGAGAGCAATCGACTTGAAGCAATCACTTTACTAGGATTGTCCATCGAGAGAGATCCACCTACTCGAGGAGTCCATCACGCTGGGAGGCCACAAGCATGCACCTTCACACATTCCCTCCTCATCACGTATGATCCAATAAGCTTTAGAGATCATGATTGAACAAGAAGCGGCTGCACAATGGCCGAAGTAGTTGCCCAATTCGTCGTCAACCAACATAGAGAGAGAGCTACATCACTCACCTCGGGCAGTCAATTTCATACTCCAACTCTCAAAGGATCGAGCAAAGACGTGAAGCAACAAGACGCAGCGTCGCTAATCAAAGACAATGAAGAACCCCTCAATCACTTCATGAAAACCAAAATACTCTAGCTCTTGAGAGAATTGAGCAAAGGCCGAAAACAACATGACACGAGAGGTCAATCCCCACAAGGATGCAAGCGATCACGTGTCACCAAGTTGAGATCCCACAAAACAACAAGGAGAGGCAAGATGTCACATAATGTGGTTGTCACTTGCCCGCCAAAGAAGCTCATGCAACCAAAAAAAAGGATTTCCCTAATTGGAGATAGCACCTCCGAAGAGAAGATCGTTCTCCCCACGCTATATTAGAAGAGTCCTTACTAGCCGGAATTAAGATAGCTAACCATATTTTAGTTTGATGAAACTAATGATCCATAAGACCATCTCGAGTTTTACGCCGAGGCATAATTTTACAACTTGAGTAATGCAACATATTGCAAGATTTTTGGACTACCTTGTCTAAACGAGCATTAACCTGGTTTAATGAACTACGACCCTAGCGGAACCATCGATAACTTCAACAATTAACACAGAGATTTTTACACCACTCTTTATTAACCGCAAGTACCAAAGACAACAACATACTTGTTCACTATCGTCCAAACATACCGAGAGTTCTTTGTGAGTTCGTAACGATCATGAAAATCTTTTTAGTATACTGCAAGTGTACAATGTAGCTAGCAGATAGCAACGAGTAAAGTTGTATTCTACAGAGATTGAATACGAAACACGTAGAGAACAGTAAATATCGTAGTCCAATTTTATTGAAGCGGTCAATCAAAGAGTGTATTTATCTAAACTAATCCTAAGTTATCAAAAACAAATATCTAAAAATTGTAAAGGCCCGAACTCCACAAGTTTTTAACAAATACGAAAATAATCCTAGGCACATAATCTCAACATGTTTCTTCAATATTAATTCCAATTAGTGTTTCATCAAAACTAGTTTATGTGTATCTATGGGTTCAATTCCTAAATTAGTTTATTCTCGCTCTTGGGTGGTACATAAACAGTTGATTAATAAGAGTTGAAGGTATCACTACCCAATCAATTAATATTAACTCCAAAAAGATCTTTGAATTGAAGTACTCCCCACAAATATTTATAGGTCTCCCGACTCAATCCTTGTTTATGTTATGAACTCGTTTTTCGTAAGTTAGATATCATCTCTCGAATTTTGAACTAACAAATAAGACATGCAAATTATTGGCCAAATAATCTACAAGAAACAAGCACTCGGATTCATAAATAGAACACAAAAACCAATTAAGAAAAACAATCAAATTATAATTAACATGAATCCATAATTTTTATTATGCCCTAGGATCAAAAAGTTTTAGCCTAACATATTTGACAACAAATTCATAGACAAACTTGAATCAAATAGTTTGACATCGAATAAAGTACAAACAAGAGATCTAAACTAAGAGGATAGAACTTTTCTTATTAGGATGGATCATTCTTAAAAGTCTTGAACCCTTGTACTTTTGTGAATGCGAAAGGTCTTGTGGTGTTCTTCGTTGATTTGTGTTTCTCTCTCAGAAGTATTTAGATTTGTGTAATCCCTAGTGTATTTTCATGTAGATTGGTGTTTATTTTTGTCCAGAGTTTGGTCTTTCTTTTATAAATTCTTTGAGAGATCACTTGTAGAGTCCCGACGAAATTAGGAAACAAAATGAGCTGCCAACAAATTACACAGTCGTATAATTCTACACGGATAGACCGTGTGATCGGTTTTCTTTTCTGTTTTTGCCACATACAAAGTACTCGACTGTGTATTTCTACAAGGTTTGGTCGTGTAATCCATCTCAGAAATTCGTCCCTCGAACAAGTCGCACGGGCGTATAAAATCACACAGAAACCATTCATGCGATCGTGTGAAATCACACGATCTGGCCGGGTACTTTGTTTTTCGTCGTTTTCTTCACGTATTTGATCGTCTCTTCGCATTCGATATTCTTGTCTGGAGCATCCTACTGATATCTTTCTATTTTAGCTCCATTTTCTGTAAATAATTACAAGAATACGCAGTATCACGTCCAACAAAGTAAACCAACTAAAATACACTAAATATACATGCAAATGTATCAAATATGCATCGAAACAACCCTCTAAATGCACGTATATTTTACACGTATCAAATTTCTCCAAACATAAACCATAGCTTGTCCTCGAGCAAATTAAGAAAAATGACCACGTGTAATGGGGTAGACAGAACAACACAAGAACATTACAAACACTCAATCCCAATCAAACCAACACTTTAGCAAACATGTAATTCGTCATCAAAAAGTAATCAATTGCAAATTCGGCATAATCAATATTCATCTGGTTATTCGACACTGCGACTCACAAGAAATAGTGTATTATTCAACTCTCAGAGTAGATGGGAAGTGTATGCGCTTAAATCAATTCAATGAAATAGAACTACCATATGCTTGCAAATCGTCTAACATCTCTACCACTCAAGTGTGCACAATTCAAGAATAAAAAAGGACTTTTCCTTTGGTTGTAATGTAGGCTCTTTGGTTATGGTAGGAAAAAATATGGATTAAGTGACTTGACTTGAGCAAATAGAATTTAAAGCACACAGACTTTCAACTCACCAACCCAATTTCATCTCAAGAAACATTCTTTCAAATTATTTTTCTTCTCAACGCATACTCTTTTCCCCTCTTTTCTTCATTTTCATTCTTAGGCCTTGCCTTCTTTATTTAACCTTAAGCTCTCAATTGTTTTCTCAATTTTCCAGAATTTTTCTTTTCTTTTCTTTTCTTCTTTTGCTCGATTTTTCTTGTTCTTTTCTTAATCTTTTTCAAAATCTTTCGAGCTTCAACATTCATCTATGCACTGCTCATCCCTCATTTTTTGCCAACCTTCTTTCTTTTTCAAAATTAAACCACATCTCTCTCAAAATAAACATCTCTATAAGCTCAAGTTTTGAGGATAAAATATTTTAAGTTCAAAGCTCAAAATGTGGCTAACAATAAACAAAGTTAGGGCTCAAAGTGGCTAACTAGGGAATCATGAGTTCATAGGTAGGTTTTTTAGGTTAAGTAGGCTAAAACAAAATGGTCTTAAATCATTTTAAAAAATTTCACACACAGATGGTTCTGATAAAGATACCATTGCAAGTTCTAGAGTTCTAACAACATGAATGACACACTCAATAGAAAAAATAAGACTGTATAAGATAAAAGCAGTTATCGGCACAAAAGCTCACATGCTTATTTTTCGCATCATGCTCAAATACCCAATTTTCTCAATCAAATACCAAATAAGCAAAAGACGTCTCTTCAACAATTGTCACACATTCACCAAGTACTTCTATTCATGAAACCAAGTGCTCATAGTAAAATCATACGAAAGCTTTTTGTACTAATTTGAATTCTAATCCTAACTCATCCAAAATCAATAAACATGTTAAAGCGATAAACGTGCTAAAACAAAATAATAAAAAAATCAAAAAAAAATTAAAATTTTTATATGCTTCTACATGCAACCTAAATGCAATGCAAATAAGCAATAGTACAAAATCACACATTCTTGACAACCTTTCAAACTTAAATCATGTTGTGTCCCGAACATATGAGGAAATTATTAAAAGAAAAAGGAATGCGTGAAAAGTACGTACATAGCTTACTCTGGTGGAGTATGGTGGGGGATAGTGGCCTTGCTGGATATGCCACTGGTCCATACAAGTTGGGTGATGGTATCAAAATGTTGCAAGCACTCGGTGTGATACTCATCTACCGTAGCCGACAACTGATAGGTGTCATCCATCAAGAAGCCCATGTGGACCTCCAACTGTTCAATCATATCACTCAAATCCCCCTGCCACATACCACCTTGCCTAGAGGATTTCGGCTTATTCGTCTCAGCTTGTGGCTCATTTTGCTCAACTTGAGCAGTAGTAGCTTGTTCTCCCCTCATCAACTAATTATCCCTATCCCGAACCGAGGTTGCATCCGAATTTGGGAGTTTAATTTTGGTGTTATCCGCATGAAGTAACCAATAATCACGTCCATCATAACTAATCATCTTCATATCGATCAACACATTCATAGTAATGTTTTTCCCACCATCCACATGAGCATATCCATTAAAAATCACATTAAAATGCTCGGCAATAGGTGTAATTAACCATCCAATACATATCCCCCATTTTGCTTGGTTCTTTACCACATCGAACTGTCTAGAGATGAATACCCCATCATTGGCCACCACCTCAGTTCCCGAGGCCATACACCACAAAATAAATAATTCATCAGTATGAATTACCCATTGCTATCCTCCCTAGAAACATCGTTTCCGCTAATGTGTGTTGCACATAACAAAAAATGGGGTTCCTAATACTTGACGCCTTAGAGGTACCCAATGTATAATTTCTTCACTCCGTTATTTCCTTCCAAAACCCGATCATATCAAAATCCTCATGCTCCTCTACCCCATAAGCCGGAGTTTGATAAATTTCATTTAAATCATAAATCCAAAGTTCTCTCGGCTCATTCGCTAATCTAAATCTTATCCCCATTGAATTTATTTTTCGAATTACCAATTCAAAACTACTTAAAAATTCAAGTGTATACACCACATACGTAGTCCAGTTTCCATTCAACAAAACATCCCAATCGACTTGCCCACATAGAGCACGAAAATCATTCAATAATCCCAAATTCGTAAGAGTAGGTTCATTGGGATACCTTGTCGCAATCCAACTTCGGATGTAGAGATTCTCCCACCTAGCCCAGTGCGTCTCGTCTGGGAGGACGACATTGGAGTATTTCGGTTAGTTCATCTTATATTTGGGTTCAGGTTCGAGTTCCAAAGTCGTCTCCTTTCTTCTCCTTGTGTTTCCCCTAACTCCATCTTCTGATCCTCTTGAAGTCATTGATGTGGGTTTGAAGCTTTTAAGAAATCTAAAATTTGAGATTAAACTCCCCCAAACTTGAAGAAGAACAAGAGAAAGTTGAGAAATTGGAAGAAATTTTTGTTAAGATAAAATGTTTTTATTATGATTTTGATGATTTTGTTTAAATGTATTTTTATACCAAAACAATGTCCCTAAATGTTGTCTAAATACTTCCGATCGATTTAAAATGTTTTTACCATTTTTTGGAGTATTTCTTGAAGTTTATTTTCGATAAAAAATTGGACAACACTTTTGTTTCAGCTCGATTGTCGCCCTATAGGGCAACCTCGTGCACTGAGTTGAGTTTTGAAACAGAAAACGGGACGTATGAAAAAAAGGGGAGGGCGACCGGAACCTGGGAGCCCTCCTCAAAGTGCAGTCTTCTCTGTTTCGATTTTTAACAACCCCCAACCGGTCAAGCACAAGGGCGACCGGTCGAACCCCCCTCCGACCGGTCCCCCTGTGTAAAAATTGCAGCAAACTCATTTCAATATTATCTCTACGCGACCGGTCGAACCTATCTTTTATCAGCAAACTATCCGTTGCATTTTCAGACAGTTTTTCCCTAATTTGTGGGATTGATTTCTAACAGCTATAATCTTGATTTTAAATGGTTTCTTTTGCAGCAAATCACTCCCCAAGGAGGAGCCTATGTCTGGAAATTAAGCCAAGACCTCTCTTATAAATAGAGGCTTCATTCAAGCAACAAGATATAAAACATTACACAAGCAAAAGAGCATACAAGCAAACACTTTCATAAATCTTGTTGTATTAGCTTAAGCACTTGCACTTGCACTTCTTTGAGGTCTAGGCTTTCAATTCTTGATTACACTTGTACTCATATTGTATTATTCATTATTGAGTTGTAATCTTGATTTTGGTCATCATTCAACACTAGACATCCTTGTGAGTATTCTTGTGGTTAGAATACACTTGGGTGATCTAGGTGATAGGTGTTTGGATTTAGAGAGTGTGGTACTCTTCAAAGGTGGTGAAGGAAGATTGTGGTAATCTCCTTGAAGGTGTTGTAAGAGGGTTGTGGTAATCCTCAAGGTGTTGTTGTATTAATTTTGGTAATTAATAAAACCTTTTTTTCTTTTTGAAATCCATCTCGGATATACTGGGGTGGTAGAGGATTAGGCCCTAGGTGGGTTGAACCTCTATAAATCGACGAGTGTTGTTTAATTTCCGCATTTACATTCTCGTCTTTGCTTGATTATTCGAAAAATAGGGCAAAATATGAAAAACTGAGATAATCTATTCACCCCCCCTCTAGATTATTGTAGCCACTTGGACTAACAAGTGGTATCAAAGTCAAACTCTTTGGCTAGCTCGTTCCGAGTAAAGAGGAAAGATCCATGGCTACGAATGATGCTTATCTTACCACCGGCGCCTCCACCAACAAGCCACCACTATTCGACGCCAACAACTACGCATTTTGGAAAGACCGTATGGAGTGCTTCCTACAAGGGTGCGGGTTCGACATTTGGAATATGGTTGTTGAAGGAGTTGATCAACCAACCAAGAAATTGGAGGATGGCACCTCGGCTCCTAAACCTTTCAAGGAGTTCGATGAAAACGACAAAAATGCTTTCTCTCTAAACTGTAAGGCTTTAAATATTTTGCATTGTTCTCTTACCGCCACCAAGTACAATCGCATAAGAGGCATAAGGTCGGCACAAGAGATTTGGGAAAAATTGGAGACTATATATGAAGGGACAAAGAAGGTCAAGCAAGCAAGAAAGACCATGCTTGTTAAAGACTTTGAAAACTTTGACATGCATGATGGTGAAAGCATCTCTAAGATGGTGGAAATGCTTGACAACATTGTCAATCCTCTTGTGGCCCTCGGTAAAGTCATCTCCGAAGAAGACAAGGTGACTAAGGTATTTAATGCTCTTCCCGGCTCATGCTCCGAAAAGGTGACGGCAATCACGGAGGCACAAAATCTTGAGACACTCAAGTTTGACGAGCTCATTAACCTCCTCATCTATGAAGTCTATCTCAAGGAGAGGAAAACTTCCAAACCAACAATCAATCAATCGGGTATGCAAAATATTCCTAAAGGTCTTGCTTCTTCTTCTAATAATGCATACTATGATAATGATGATGATGATGAGGAGACGGCCGCACTTGTTCGAAAATTTGCAAAATTTGTGAATAAAAATAAGGCAAGAAAACCGAGAGATAATGCTTGCTTTAAATGCGGAAAACCCGGGCACTTCATTGCCGATTGCCCAAAACTCGATGAGGAGGAACAAAAGAAAAAGAAGCCTTTTTCGAAAAAGAAGGCTATAAATGCGGAGGTCAAAACTTGGGACGAGTTACTTGAAACAACCGACGAGGAAGGAGAAACCGAACATGGTCTCATGGCCATAGACGATGAAAATAATGAGGTACGCTCTAATTCATCTACCTCCTCCTTAGTTGATGAATTGCAATGTGATTTTGATGAATTGCAAATTGAGTTTCAAAATTTGATTGTTAAATACAAGACTTTGAAAAAGGAGCATAAAGAGCTTAAAATTGAAAAGGAAAAATTATTTACTTCTTATGAATCTCTTGATAAAGCTCATGCTATTACTCTTACAAGAGTTCATACTCTTGAAACCGAAAAAGAATCGCTCACCAAAGATCTTGAATGTTTAAAAAAGGATGTGCATCATTTTAACATAAGCACGGATAAAGTTACAAAAAATTTAGATGCACAAAGATCACACTACAAGAAATCACACATTTTATGACGAAAAATATCGTCATATAAACCTGTTTTTTCGTCACTAAATGTATTTGGTGACGAAAATTGAGCGTCATAAAGATCGTCACTGTAGCCCCGTCATAAAAGGTATACATGACGATTTTTGCAATTTGTCACTACAAAATTAACCTTTGGTCACGCTAATAAAGATTGTCACGATTTGTATCATTTATTGTGACGCCTACATCGTCACATAAACGATAAAATTTTTGTCATTTATATTGTTTCTTTGTCACAAAAAAAATCTTTTTAATGACAAAAGCATGTTTTTGTCATCATAGTATTAAATTTTAGTGACGAAAATGATCGCATTTCCAAATTCATCAAATTCTAATGACGATTTTTGGTGTCGCAATTGTATTTATAATTTCGTCATATATTACACAGCTTGTCATGAAAGAGGTGATTTAATGTTACAAAATATTGCATGTCACTTAATGTATATTTATAATGACAAAATAATGTGTCACCAATAATTACAATTCAACGACGATATATGTGTTGTCACCAAAAGAATATGTAACGTGATGATTTTGTTTGTCATGGAAACAATCGCAATATATGACAAAGCTTATCAGCGTCACTAATTGCACCGAAATAATGATGAAATCGTCCGTCATAAAAATTAATATGTGGTGACAAAATGTATCGTCACATAATAAATTTATACAGTGACAAGTTTTGAAAATATTTGTGACGATACAAGTCATCATTATAGTGTATTTTTAATGACAAATTATATATCGTCAAAGAATAGATTTTTTTTGGTGACGACTAAGTTTATTGTAATAAATGAGTGTTTAAGTTACGAAATAATTCATTGTCACCAATTGATAGCTTTCTTACATGACAACATAATTATCATGAAAATAAGTATTATAAGCAATGTAATTGGCACATTTTTTTTTTAATTGTACATATATAACGATTTAAATATTAATTTGTAAAATATTCTATCAATACATTAATAATACTACAAAGTGCAAGTTCAAATGCAATTAAACATGAAAAATAAAATAAAAATAAAATCAATCATGTTTGATTAAGTAAAATACGATTATTTATCAATATAAGAGAAATGACAAGATATCCATATTTCAAATGGAGAATAAACTACTTGAACAATGTCAGGAAAAAAACATTAAATATCCAAACCAAAACAAAAGAGTACTTAGATTAATTATATCGGCTTAGAGAGTATTCCCACTCGCAGCCATGAATGCCATAAGCTTTTCGATACAAGCACCTTCTTGTCGAAAGTGGTCTTTCCAAATCACCCACTTGTGACTTAAGCCCACTCACTTGAGATTCCGATTCTTGTAACTTCTCTTGTGTCTCTTGAAGTTTATTTTGCAGTTGTTGAGTACTTGAGTCATGCGATGTGGTGCGTCTACTTGGAGGTTTTGGGCAATAGTCAAGGCCCTTTCTATAACCAGATCTATGGCCAAGGACCTCAAAAACTATTTCGTCGACACTCTTCTCAATTCCTTCCTCCGTATATTGGGCTCGCTTTGATATCATCAACTCCTATTTGAATATTGGACATACGAATATACAATTAATATCATGACACAAGCTAAAATATACAATAAAAATGTGTATGCGAATGATTACCCAATTCTCTTGAGCCTCAACTCTTGACCAACCATCTTTCTCTTTATAGTGAGTACGTTTATATAATTCAATCATATCACATTCTTCTCCATTCAGCTTTTTCTGAGACTATAAAAAAAATGAGAAAATGAAAAAAATCACAATCCAAAAAAGAAAAAGAAAATTAAAGAAACATTATCCACTCAAGGTTACCTAAAACACTCACGATTTCATGTTGAAGAACAAAGAAAGGTGTTACTCGCACTCAAATATGTGGTGCTCGTACTTGTTTCCGATTTCGATTGATTACACTTCGGTCTGCAAAATAAGAATAGTGATATTGCAAGTTAAGGTACACACATAATAAAAACTAAGACATGTTATAAAATTTAAAGATAAGTTTAATTTAAGTTAGGTGATATTACCTTGTATTGAATAGTGAATGAATAGCCGAATTTCAGAATTTTGTGGCATGTTGTCACTCTCATGGGTGTGATTTGTTGTAGTGGTCTCACCCCTTTCGAAGGATCCATTTTGCATTTCGGTTCTTACCAATGCCTCATTCGCAATCACATTTGTTCTATCAAAAATTCTTCCGATACTTCTACGAGGTGTCGAATTAGATGAAGCATCCTTGGTAGTATGATCTATGACACTTTGTTGAGACTTGTTGGGGATTGTTTTCGATTTCAGTTTGCGAGCTCCCGGAGCCATTTCTAAGAATCTACATGAAAACAGTTAATCAAATTATTAAAGAGCTCATATTGTCGTAAGAACAATTTTGATAAAACAAGAAAACAAGTATCATGAACTCATTGTGTGATTTATTTCATTCACAAATATGCCTACCATTCCATTATAAAAAAGCATTTTCAATTAAAAAGAAAACATATATATTACCTCTAGCTTGGGGTGTCGGTTCACACAAAAATTACAACATAACCAAGATAACCTTTTACTAATTCAGTTTAGTTTACAGTACACCCAAAAGGAACAAAAATCAAGTATTGCAACAGATCAATCTAAGATCTAAAACATATCCCATATCGCGGAAAAGAAAGACTCGTCGAAAGCTATGGATTAGAAAAGTATTAAAGAGTCAGTAAGCACTGATTCTAGTGATGGGGCAGCTGTAAAGAAACGGCTCCCAAAAAAGATAAGGCAAATTCCGGATTATTATTTCCTTCCCCGAAGATCTCCGCCATCTGCAATTCTCGTTTATAGAACATGGATAGCTGCTGGAATTGGCACCAACATGCTCACCAAAATTTGGTCGGAAAAAAAAAGCGAAAGATATGGTTTTTGTTCTATATTCAGTATTCTTGGTTGATTACTATTCGACATTTTCAAGGTTGTTTGGCTTTCCATGTAGGATCTCGCTTTCTACTAAATTGCTTTCTCAAATTGCAAGTATTTTTCAACCCCACCAGTAAAAATAGTGTATTCCAAAGGAAAGTTTGAATTCCTGGAGATTTGTGCTCATCCTTTATTCATCTAATGTATATGCAGTTAAAACTTTATGAATGCTATTTATTTCTTTTGTTGCTCATACAGAGGATGGAATCATCGTGGAGTCTGAGAAATGAAAAGCTTGATAGTTTCACAATAACTTCTTGGTTCTACTCAATGGAGCGCTTTGAATCCTTAAAACTGATGAGCTATGTCGTATGGTGGTGCTTTTTGTGGTTCAACTTATATAACCTTGATTCTGGGAAGGTGGTGCAAAAATTCCCCAAAGCACTGACACTCTGATTCCTAATCGAAGGTTCTTACTAATCATGTGACATAGAACTTATTTCTTCTTGCATCTTTTCCCCTGTTCCTTCAATTTTTCTTTCTTTTTGTTTTTTTCTTCTACTTGTTGCTTTGGCAACGTATTAGTCTCTGAAAACTAATCATCTAACCACCAAATTCTTATCACCTAGGTAGAATTCTATTTCCGGATGAAATACTATTGCGAACTCGTGTTGTATGCACGAGTTTACTAAAAACAAAATCCCATACCAACATGACCAACCACTTTAATTAAAGACATACATGCACAAGTACATAATATGTGCACACGAGTTAAGTGATTTTCATTCAAACCACCTGGTGCAAACGAGAATATGCACAATAACATCATGTTTTTGATATAACAGATAGACCTGGATGCAATATACCAAATAGAATTTCATCTCTCATATATACACACATGTACAAATTCCCAGGTTTCATATTCATAAAAATCTATATCTAGAGTAACACATAGCACAACAATCTCAATCAGCGGTCTACATGTTACACTTATTCGAGCATCCATAAGACTCATAACCCAATTTAAATTGGTAATCGGTGAAGAAAGGAGACATTACCTGTACTAAGTAGAGACTGCAGAACACACGAAAAGAGATGGTACTGATATATTTGCTATATTGTTAACCTAATCATTGATATATATTACTGTGAGTAAAAAGGGAGAGATGGAGAGATATACGATACTATAAACCGTGTATTCTCTACCTTAATTAGATAAGTATATACCATAATTTGATTGAAAACAAGCGCCAAAACGAAAAAAATATCCGCCCAATTTTGTGGCTGCCAAATTTTTTCTTACCTATTAGTTTATCAATTCATTTACTATCTATAAACATTATCATTAATTAAAAAGTATTATGGGATTAACATTAACCATTATCCAAAACTAAATTTATATTTTTAATTGAAACTGGTAAATAGGAAAACATAAAATGAATTAAGAAAAAGAACCTGTATTCTTCATCATCCAAATAATTTCACCATCAAGTCTAATGCGAGCATGCTTTCTCCGACGCCAGTATATGAAGATAACCCTATTACTTTATTTGCTTGATTTTTCTTTCGGTCGGACTGTCAAGCATGAGGTTGCAAAGAGTGACGGGAATTTGGGACATTTTTGAGGTTGCAATGAACTTGCAGACCTTGGCCACCGAGCACCGGATGTTGGTCGGCGGGTTGAACGGCGGCAGGCGATGCGTAATTCGGCTTGATGGGAATTTCGACATTTTTGAGAATTTGGTATTCCAATTTGTTCTGGACTATCTTTGATTTTGGCTGGGAAATATGAAAATTCGATGGTGTGGAATGTAGGTTGTGAAAATGGCAAAATCGATTTTGGCTGGGAGTGTTGAATAATGATGAGGTGTTTGATGGGAATTTTTTATTTTCTATTTTGACTTCAAGTTTTTGTGAATTGAGACTTGAGTGAAGAAGTTTATATTTGTTAGAATGAGTATCTATAATTTTTTAAAGCAAATTATTTAGGGAAAAATTGTAAAATAATTCACTACTCTAAAAATATTTATTTTGAAATTAATTTTAAATATATTGGGAAATAATTACAATGGACAATCAAGATATATACATTAATAATGCAAATCAAGTGAAGTAGAAAATATAAATTTGGCATAATATTTCAATTTTTTTTTTTTTGCACGGGATGTATGTTTAGTAGTGGTGTCAATTTGGGTTATCGGGTCGGGTTCATGTTTGGTTTCGGGTTAATTTCAGGTTATGTTCAAAATACATCAAAAATTAAGTAAAAAATAAAACAACTACGTTTTAAACAAATTGGTAACTTCGTGTCGGATCAGGGACTGACACCCCTAATTTTCAGTGCAATATATTGCACGTCTCTTTTACTAGTTAAAAATTACATATTACGGAAAAATCCTCCATTTGTTGTGTACGACTATATCATGAATATTTATTAATTGTTACGGTAAAGAAATGGGCAAAAAATAATAATTCAATTAATGTACGGACTCGTAGACGTACGACCTCGGTTGTAAAATTCGCCCTAGCCCCAATTAGTTCCTGCCTAAGCGCTAGGCTCGCTTTTTTTTCCGATTAGGCCCTGCCTAAGCCTAACTAGGGATGTCAATGGGTCGGTAAGGGTCGGGTCCGCCTGGACCCGAGACCCGACCCGCTAAGATTTCAAGGACCCAGACCCGCCTCCCCCAGACCCGAGACCCATCCCAACCCATACCCGTGTTTAGCGGGTAAGACCCACTAGACCCATTAGACCCACCTATGTCATCGATTTTAACTTATTTTTTTATTTTTTTTCATTATATTGCCACCAAGAATAATAAAAATTAGTAATATATTGAAAAAATTTACATGCAATGTTATTGAAACAATGATTAATATATTGAAACAATTAGTAGTATATTGATAAAAATAATTAGTAAATTCAACAAACCTGCAAACCAAAAAAAAATAGTAATATATTGAAACAATTTACATGCAATGATGATAATTGAAAATCTGGAAACAAAAGCAACTTATATCTAAGTTTAAAATATTCACAGGCTTACAACACAATCAATTTGAAGACTGGAGTGAATAATAGATCAACTAAGGCCTTTCCTAGTTCCTACAGTTCATTTGAGAAATTAAATTCTAGATAAATTAATGTAAGTCAATTAAAAATATAACATTATAACAAACATGTAACAAAGAAATAAATTAGATTTATAAACGAGGGTTGCAAGATAAATTGTCTTTACAAAACCAAAAAATAAAAAAATAAAATATATATAATTAAACGGGTCGGGTATGGGTCGGGTCTGCCTGGACCCATTACCCGACTCGTATCCGCCCGGGTCTGAAAACATATACCCGTTACCCGCCCCATACCCATTTACTTGTCCCATACCCGCCCCAAATAAGGCGGGTCCGGGTCGAGTCCGGGTCTTACCCGGACCCATTGACATCCCTATGCCTAACTCCGCCCAGGTGCCGTCTAATCCCGACAAAGCTCCGTCTAGGCGCCAGGCCCAGTATGCCGCCCGACTATCGCCTAACACTTTTTACAATATTGCATACGACTAAAATGCGAATATAAATTAATTGATCGGTGATGTGGATTAGTCATTAGACCGAAGTCAAATACCTTGACTCGGAGTACATCAACTTGCAGTGAGTTGCGCGATTTTTTGCAGCATCAGTCAGAATATTAATTTGAAGTGTTTCATATTAATCAAGTTATGATTATAACATAAATTAAAATTAATTAGTATCTAATCGTAATTAAAATATTTATATATATAACTATTATTCTTGTTTTAATACGTACAAATATATTTTAAAATTTCATTGAAAACTATCCTTCACAAAATATTCAACAACCCTGTTTGAAAGTGGTTCGTTCTGTTTATTCATTTAAATTTTACACCAAGATATCTAGAGTTTTTTTATGTTATAATTATAAATTAAAATTTACAAAATCCTTTAAATTAATTTATACAATCTACACATAAGTACAAATAAAAAAATGCTCCAAAAAAGCTGTATTAATATAAATTTCTTATTTTTTTTTGTCTTTTAAATTTAATCAATTTAAACTTTGAGAAATTATATATAAATAAATTTATTAGACGAGTTAAACGGGTAGGGTCCAGATTACATGTGAAATAAATAGGTTGAGTTCGGGTTCAAGAATCTGACCCAAATAATTAAATAGGTTAATTGGGTCTGGATTGGCTGATACTGAACTGCAAACCCATGAACCCGGACCCAACCCGAATTGACACCTCTAGTTCACTATTCACTAGAATTTTATTATCTTGGTAAAGTCTATTATATTTTATTAAGGTTCTTCCTT
Source organism: Rehmannia glutinosa (assembly GCA_016081115.2). Taxonomy (NCBI): domain Eukaryota; kingdom Viridiplantae; phylum Streptophyta; class Magnoliopsida; order Lamiales; family Orobanchaceae; genus Rehmannia; species Rehmannia glutinosa. The sequence goes on along the minus strand of JABTTQ020002202.1, from coordinate 102,379 downwards.
ATTTTCTTTTTAAAATTTAAGAAACACATAGGTTTAGTTTGATTTAATGAGCTCGTTCAAGTTCGTTTAATGAGGCTCGTTAAAATAAACGAACCAAACTCAAACTTTGAGATATTCGGTTCGTTAGCTCGTGAACAGGCTCGTTAGTAAGTTCATGAATAGGCTCGATAGTAAGCTCGTATAAATTGAACTAATAATTTGATTTTAATTTTAATTTTTCATATTTTTGCTTAAGATAATATAAAAATATTTCGATAAAATTAATTTTTTGAATAAAATTATAAGTTTTAATAAATATATTATGAATTTCAAATATAAATAATTTTATTTTTTGTAATATTGAAGAATATTTTAATTTTTAATTAATATTTACTAAGCTCGTTTAGGCTCGATAAGGCTCGAAAAAGTTCGTGAGCCATCAACATGTTCGATAAATTCAGGCTCGAGTTCGACTCGATAATAAACGAGCCAAACTCAAACACTCAAAAGCTCGGTTCGGTTCGACTGCAGCCATATACAGAATCAAACCTCAAGAGATTTTTTGTAATTTTGAAACATGTCTGTCTTTTTTTTTTTTTTTTTTTTGGTAATTAACCCAATCCTGAGGGGTAGTTTTTTGTAATTGTCCCTTATATTTATTTAGAAATACTTTGACTATTCAGATATATACAATAATTCAAATGACTCAAGTTAAGCCTAAAAATTATAGCTAAGCTTATTTAAAACATAAGCTCTTACATCTTATAAGATATATTTTTAGAGCTTATAAGATGTTAGATCTTATTTTAAAAATAAGTGGTTGAAGTGTTTGGATAAGAAAAAATGTTGTAGCTTATAAGATGTTAGTACTTGTCTAATTGAAATATTTAATATTTAATGAGGTTGTTGAAATAAGATATTATGTTAAAATAAAATCTAACATTTTTTTTAATGATATTGTATTTAACAAATAACCATGAGACCCAAAAGATTTTTTGTAATTTTGAAACATGTCTGTTTTTTTTTTTTTTTTTGTGTAATTAACCCAAACCTGAGGGGTAGTTTTTTGTAATTGTTTAATATTCTTGTTAGCGGTTTATTTAAATATTGTACATGCCATCAATCCGACCAAGCCATCGGTAAGCGATTCAATTGATGGGATCAATTCAACTGTTGATTTTACCGGTTTTAATAAAACTAATTATGTTTTTAATTATATTATAATACATCCATGCCTATTTTGGTTTGAACAAGGCACTATATTATAGTAATCTGATTTTAAATGACAGTCTAATCTGATTTTAATATCTTTCAAAAATATAGTAATCTGATTTTACTATTTTTAAATCAAATCAACTTTCATTATTTTTTCATCTTCATCTTTTTTCTTCTAAATTTTTTTACCACTATTTTCTAGCAAAATGAAAATTTTCAAAATAAAAGTATATCCAATCGCGCCCTTTAACCTTTTGTTGTAGTGGAAGGTTGAAACCACGACATATACAAAAATACAGAACAACCAACAATATACCAAACCACACCAAGTTGCCAAATCTTGTAGTCTTAGTGTGTTTTACTTATAGAAGTTGCTACTTTAATATATCAACTTATCTTAGTACAATGACAACTTATCTCTGCAATCTAGCTTTAAAAAGAAAAACGCTTTCAGAAAGAAGAATACCGCAACCCCTTAGCGATTTGCTCTGTCTTTTGCTTCTCAAAATTATCACATCTCTGTCTCTCTATCGCGCCATCTGCAAACCACTCCGCGCCACCCTGAAATCACCGCCCAGGTGTCCACCGGCGGCCAACTCCTCTTCGGCGCCAATCACCAGAAACCCTAATTTCTCTAGAAACACATCGGCGGACTCGTACATCGGCAGCTTGATAAGCTTGACTTCGAAGAGTGAGATCAGGTACGAAGGCATACTCTACAACATCAATTTGTTTTTCTTGCATATATGAATTGAATTTGTTTGATTAATTTTTTTTTTAAACTTTTAGCTCGCAATTCTGGTATTCCTACTTTTTAGGTATAGAATATTTTGGTTAGGCTTAAACTTCATTGGAGTCTCCTTGTTTTCCCTTTTGGATGGTTCAGATTGTTATTTTTTTTGGCGCTTTTGTTGATTGGTTGAGAATTTGTTAATTGGTTTTTCTCAATTGAAATACTTATACTAAAAGGTTGGTAAAATATCACATTCTATCTGTTTCTATTGTTGTAGCGTTTTGATACCATTGGATAAATCTTTCTAGTGCATTGGGAACTGTAGGGGTGTTCATTCGGTCTAACCGAACCGAACCGAACTGAAATTCCGGTTAACCAAAAATTCGGTTGGTCGAAATACAAAAATCAAAAACCGAACCGTATTAGCCGGTTCGATTCGGTCAAAACCGAATTTATTTTCGTTTTTTTGTTTGGTGTTTCGGTTAAACCGAAATTTTGAGCCTTTCCGACTGCATTGCTTCTGCTCTTCACTTTTCCCAGTAGTAATAATGCATTCAACTCTTCACTTTATCAATAGTAAAATTTCTTGAAATTTTGAGCCTTTCCGAGTGCATTTCTTCTGCTCACAGAGTGAATTAATGGAGAATGGATTTTGCAGGAAATTAAAACCTTGTGAAAAACTAGAGAACTACAAGCAGAATCATGAGATGATATGGAATGCCTATATATATAGTTCAATTTCATTTGGATTTGTTCATCACTTTTAATGAAAACAAATCATTACACATGGGCATATTTAACTGTAATTAACCATCACTCAATAGAACATAAACTAGCATGACCAATTATTTTAGAGAAAAACAAATCATTACACATGGAGCTGGATATGCTTATAGTATTTCTTTTCTTTTTTCTTTTTCTTTTTCTTTTTCTTTTTTAACTTTCCTTTAAGCAATGATATGTGAATTACATCTTTCAAGGGTTTGTTTTGATGAGTGTATGGTTGATTTCTTTTCTGTGAGATGTTGAAGGAGAGAGTGATAGTTCATAAAGAGAAACAGTGATAGCTTTTCCACATGTGATTGTTGGAAAAGTAATTCTCAAATAAAAGTATAATTTTATAGGCTAACGGAATAAAATGGACAGAATTGTATAGGCATAAGATAGATTGTTGTGCTCATTGTGTTCTTGTTACAAAAGCATCATCTTGGTCTGTCAAGCAATGTTGGTTGGCTTACTGATGTATTCTTCTTTGTCTTTTCTTCATCTAATTTCAATTAAGCAAGTTCGGCCCATGTTTTTGATGTCATTTAGCGTGTATACAGAGGAGCTGGGGACTGGAAAAGGAATAAACTTGTCTTCATTATATGCAAAAAAAGAAAATTGTAGGAAATTTTGTGAGTTGATTGTGCAACCTTTGAGACTTCTCTTTCAAGCTGCTAACAGTTTTAGTTTCTTTAAATGGATTTTTGGAATTTTTAATTATTTCTTTCTAATTTATTAGAATTTGACACTAAACTCTAGAGAGTTTGCTGCTAAAATATCTGAAGTCATTCAGGAGGCCTTCATGACTGAGAAGTTTATTGATTTTTCTAACAAATGCTTAAATAATTTAACTACCCTTAAATATTCACTTGTTATTTTATATGAATTGATGTTACCTTATAGAAGTTCTTTTATAGAATACCATGTGGGTTACACAAATACTTCCTATGTGTGTGCTTAGTCTTGATCTTTCTGCTAGATGGCCCAATGAGCTTTGGATTTCACAAACCATCTGTATCTATTTTCATATAATTCTGCATAGACATATTTGGAGTTCATGTACATTGAAGTTTTGGGATAATTTCAGAAACTACTCTGAGGTTTGGGATAATTATGTATGGAAATTATGTATGTGAATGCTCCATGGACCTTGGATTGAGTTACATAGTATCGGTTTTTTTAAGATGACTTGAACTGTTAGTATTATTTTTTCAAGATTGGTTCCTCGTCTACTTGTCGCGTTCATTCAGTTTGTCCTTTCTTTACAACAAGAAACTGGTAAAAATGGTACAGATTTACGTGTTTTTAGTGGCTACAATTCGTATGGGATGGGCCATTTACAAGTTTCAAAGGTGAAATTTTGCTACCTTGTTCCAGATGTTTTCAGAGCCCTGTTTATGTTCTTCTCAATCCTTCATTTAATCCTGCACAGAAAGACCTGCTTGTTACAATTTATGAGAGTGAGTTGCACGTTATTGATGGGATCCCCAGCTTATTTTTTGTTCGATCAAGCTACACCATAGAGACAGTGGAAGCTGAACGAATATCAGTTGACCATGTCGCCCATCTTAAACCATCTGATGGGGTTCAGCTGCAACTCAATTGGCTGCTCATCTTACTGGCATACATAGTGCCATCAAAATGCTGAATAGCAGAATCAGAGTGCTGCATCAGTATCTTCTCGCCATGCAGAAAGGGGATATTCCCTGGAGAATGCTTTGCTAAGGCAAGTATCTAGTCTTCTGAGAAGATTACCAGCCATTGAATCTGAAAAATTTCAAGACGATTTCTTGATGGTGAGTGCGTTCGGAAGTTTTTGGTTTTCCATCGGATAACAAATTTATCATGTACTCTTAATTTTCTTATATTGCACGGAATATTTATATTTTGAATTTAGTCCACTATTGACTGTTCGGAATATATCTCTTTTAATGGCGTAATTCTTAAATGTTATCTGAAACTACATTCATATAAGTGTTTGCCTGTGCCCGTGTCTGTTTTCTTTTTTCTTTTTTTGTGATCCAAATTTTTTTGTCTTCCAGGAATATAATGATACGTTGTTGATAACTTATCTTGCAATGTTCACCAACTGCTCAAGGTATCACAACATTGGAGGAGTCTCTTTTTGTCGTCCGGTTTCTCCCCGGTGACGTTTAGCAATTTCACCGAGTCACAAGCCGAGTGTGTTGTTAAAAGGACTCCCGTTCAAGGGTTCCAGGTCGAGAAGAGGCAGTCTTCTCTTGTTCTTTACTGGCAACGGAAGGAGCTCGTGTCTGCTTCGGTTTGGAGATGCTGAGGTTTTCAGCGGAATTCTATTAACTAAGGCCTTATCGAGAAGGTGATTCAATGTCATCATTACAGCTTTAATAAGTCGAACTCTATGAATTTGCATGCGCAAAAGAATCAGTCGCATTATAATTAGCATTCGATGTTATCTAATGTAGTACTATTGTTTCCGTGTCTCGCGTTGAGAACAGGCCTTACACTTTTGTTGTTTTCATGCTTTTCTTCTGAAAGGCATTAGTAGGTTCTGATTGTGTGTTGTAACCTTACACTGGAAAGTATTAAGAGACCAGCAATTGCAAAGGGAATTTTTTTTAAGTCTTTTAACTGATTCTTTGATTTTAGGGATAATTACAAAAACTACCATTAAGGTTTAGGCTAATTACGAAAAAGTCCAATTATCTTTCAAAATTACAATCACCCCTTGATATATGTTTATATTTTACAAATTACATTCTTAAGATAGGGGTATATTTGTTAGGTAAATAAAAACCTCAAGTGGCTGTTTGTAACACCTTAAGGGAGTATGTGTAATTTTGAAATATAATTGGAGTCTTTTTGTAATTAGGCTAAACTTTTAAGGGTAGTTTTTGTAATTATTCCTTGATTTTATGATCTGGATGGAATATAGATGATATATGTTTCATGTTATCATGGGCGTTTGATGTTTGCTAGGTAAAAATCGTGTGATGCGTTGATATCCACTAATATGATGTCGCTCGACAAATCTGACATATATCTCTATGCAGTACAATGAATGAGCTGGTCGACAAATTCAACACTCAATTCGACAGAATAGTCGAACGGGTGGTCGAATCGCTTTTATCTAAAAGTCTATTCATTTCATCTCTTGTTGTCAAATTACCTCCGAAGAAGGCAACTTATATATATTTATGTCTAGGACTACGGCCGAAGCCATCGGTTATTATTGGTGGAGTTGCTTATATATTAAACATCACATAATGTAAATTATTGTGAAAGAAAAGTGTCGTCCCTTATTTGACTAATTCTTGTTGAATTTTTTTCTCATATAAAGTTAATGTTTGTGAAATTAAATTGTGTAAAATTGTAATATTTTATACCTTTAAATATTTGCCTCCAAAATTTTGAATATTAAATTTTGCATCCAATTTATTTTACGAATTTGACATACTATGTCAACCTACTCAAGACGAAATATTTTTGTAGCTAATCGAATAAGTTCATTAATGGTGAATTAATATCTCGTCATATAGATTTATCAAGCATGACAATATAGTTGTCATGAATTATATATTTATATCTTCTATAAATTTTCTCATTGACGAATTTGTTTGTATTGTCACTAAATATAAATATTTAAGACGACGCATTTGTGTCATAAAAATGTATTTTTCAATGACAAAAATATATTTCGTCATTATGACTTAACAAATTATGACAAATAGTTGTGCGTGGAAAATTTTAGTGCGAATTTCGACCTTTTACAAATAACTATGACACAATTCAATTAATCGTCGTGAAATATGTGAATTAGTGACGAATGTGATGTTGATATAGACAAAAATAAATGGTGTCATAAAAGAGTATTTTAAAATGACATAAATAACTTTCGTCATTGTTAATTAACAAATAATGACAAATCTTTATGCGTTGCAAACAAATTGTCATAAAATATGTCTTTGCTGACGAAATAAGAGTGTCACCATTTTGTTCGAGTGAAAAATGACAAATTTTGATGTTGTCATTAAAAGAAATCATTCGTGACACTAAATTTCATCACCAATTATCACCAATTCGTCATCGAAAGATTTTCCTCCAAAATTTTGTTGTCAAATTCCACCTTCTATGAAATATAGTGACGAGTTTCAGTTAATCGTCATGAAATAGGCAATTTAGTGACGACATCTAATACCAATAGTGACGAAATTAAATGGTGTCGTACTAGTGTACTTTACAATGACAAAAATAAAAGTTGTCACTTTTAATTAACAAATGATGACAAATAGTTGTGCGTCACAAAAAATTTCGTCATAAAATGTGTGATTTCTTGTAGTGAGAGGTGAGCATTCCAAATTAGGACTTGGCTATAAACCTTTTCAACCTCTTTCAAAGAAAAATGACCAAGGTCCAACTTTTGTACGTGCTAATAGTGCCCATGATCTTATTTGTTTTTATTGTGGTAAAGTCGGTCACTATATTAGTCATTGTAAATTGAAGAACAATTTTAGCTATGTTTGGAGACCCAAAGGTCTCAAGACTAACCCCCATGGACCCCAAAACTATAGGGTACCTAAAAATAATTCTTTTGTAGGTCATAGGGGCTATAACAACAATGGAGGATTCAAAATGGCTCGTGGACAGCGGATGTTCACGCTATATGACCGGAAAGAGAGAACGTTTTACCAACATCAAGCTCCAAGAAGAGGGTATGGTCATGTTCGGCAATGGCAAAGGAAAAATCATTAGCAATGGAGACATTGGTAACTCTTCTTTCTCTCTTAGTAATGTTTTACTAGTAGATGGGCTTAAGTTTAATTTGATAGGTGTTAGCCAACTTTGTGATTCAAATTATAATGTTGTTTTCAATAAAGAAAAATGCCTTATTCTTAAAAATGATGAAATTATTTGCGAAGCAAGTAGAAAAGGCAATCTTTACAAATTTTGTACAAGTGATTTGGTTAGTCAAAATGTTTCTTGTCTTGTCGCCAATAATGATTTAACGAGTTTATGGCATAGGCGACTTGGACATGTTGGATACAAGAATTTGAAAAATATTTACAAAAACCAACATGTAAAAGGACTACCCAAATTGAATTTTGAAAATCTTGGCTTATGTGACACTTGTCAAAAGAACAAATTAGTTAAAAGTAGTTTTAAGCCCAAAAATGAAATTTCCACAACCAAGCCTCTACAACTTCTTCATTTAGATTTGTATGGGGATATTGGTACGGCGAGTCTAAGTGGAAAACATTACACCTTCGTTATTGTCGATGATTTTTCTAGATATACTTGGGCTCTTTTTCTTGCAAATAAAAGCGATGCCGTTAATGAGTTTGTTAAGTTGTGTAGACTTATTGAGAATGAAAAAGAAGATACTATTAGGTCTATTCGAAGTGATCGGGGTGGAGAATTTGATGGTGAATTTAGAATCTTTTGTGAAACCAAGGGATATGCACATAATTTTTTGGCTCCAAGGACACCTCAACAAAATGGAGTAGCCGAAAGGAAGAATCGGACACTTCAAGAAATGAGTCGGTCCATGCTCAATGAATTTTCACTTCCAAAATATTTTTGGGCCGAAGACATAAGTACCGCTTGCTATGTCATTAATCAAGTTTATATTCGTCCTAAAATGAATAAAACTCCATATGAGCTTTGGAAAGGAAGAACTCCAAATATTAGTTATTTCAAAATATTTGGATGTAAGTGTTCGCCTTATTTTTAGCTTCACCGCAAGTGTAAGGTGTATGTTATAGGAAAAGGGTAGCAAGGTCGTATCCACGGAGACTAATAAATTAATATGCTAATTATTGATCTAAGATAGTTTTATTTTTATTTAGACGATCGAAATTGGATGATTGTTGTATTGAGATTAAGACAATTTAAATCACTAAAACACAAGATTAAGATAATACAAATGATAGAAGTATCAAGATATTGAAATAGATTTCCGAGTTAAGGTTTCGGTTAATAACCCTCTTATTATCCGGTTTAATCAAGCCACGTTATTATCAATATTCCTATAAGACGATCACAAAGCTATTTTATCCTCCCTCTCGAGATGCTTATAAAACGTAGATTGAAATACTTATGCTAGCATCTCTACTCAACATGAAGCATTCAACTCCCAAAAGTTTAAAGAATCAAATATCCTCACAAATATTTACAAACCTCTCGATTCATGCAGATATTTGTGTCGAGTACTCAAGATCTAATATTGAAACTCATCTCTCGAATTATGAATCAATATATCAAACATGTTAAATCATTGATCGAGTGATAAAACAAGAATAAGCTCAAAATACTCAAATAGGCTTCAAGATAATAACTTCAACTAAGATTAAAACATCCAACAAGAGTTCATTAATCTACTACCAAAACCCGGAAATCTCAAGAGTTTAGCTACACATGATTCTAAACAACTCATAAACAAATTGTTCAAAGCCATTATAACTGAAAATGAAAGATTGAAACTAAAAGAGAAGCAAGAAAAACTTAGGAAAGTCGACAATCTCTCGATATATCTCCGTTCCTTAAGCTCCGCCCGATTGTCTCCTTGATGTCTTCTTCCAAGAATAGACCCTTGTCTTGTGTTGTAGATCCCAAAAAATGTCAGAATCCCCTTGTGTGCGCCCCCCAAAAAGCCTTTTTATACCCCCTTTGAGTTTAGGGCATAATGTTGCAGATTATGGGATTCCAGCGCAGACGCACGGGTCGTGCGTTGGCGCACGAGCTACCCGTGCGCTATCCCGTAGAAATCATCCAGTCTGTGTAGGGCGCACGGGTCGTGCGTCGGAGCACGGGCTACCCGTGTGCCATGCTGAAGCTCTAATTTTCTTCATTCAGGGGTGCACGGGTGGTGCCTAAGGCACGCCCAACCCGTGCGCTCCCTGTATTTTCCTTATACGCTCATCTTTCGCTCATTTTGGCTTCACTTTTCGTATGCTCACTCAATTCTCCGTGTTTCCACTTTGTTATGCTCGTAATTGTATTCAATTTGCTTCAAATTTCATGAAATTCCTATAAAATAAGAAAAGTGTAATATCTTTTCCACAAGGGGTGAATATGTAACATTTTACGCGAGTATATGCATGTTTACCCATCATTATAACCAGAAATATGCCTCAAAATACATGCAAAACTCACACCTATCAAAATCCCCCAAACTTACACCGTTGACCGTCCCGATCAACAATTTTGAAAACACGATAGAACACAACAAGGAGATAAGAATAAAAGCGCACACAAAGGATCCAAAAAGAAATTCATATTGTTCATCATGAATGTCAAGCAACAAACCAATCAAGCCTCAAATATCTACTCGAAGGGCACGCATCAAACAAAACATTGTTAAATGCTTTGATTACGACCCTCAAAGTTAAGTATATACTCTCATCTCACGAGGATATAGGACGTGTTTACGCTCAAATCAATTTGATGTCGCAAAATTACCATAGGCTTGCAATTCGTCTCATATCTCCGCCACTAGAGTGTATGCAATTTGTGAATCAAAAAGGACTTTCTCATTTGGTTGTAATGAAGGCTCTTTAGTTTGGGTAGGAAATTTTGGATAAAGTGACTCAAACTCGAGTATATAGACCGATGAGCATATCAATCATCTACATTACAATCCCATATGCTACTCCAATCATCCCTCATTTTTATCAACTTTATTTATCTCCATTTCCTTTCTTTCTTTTGAGAATCGCCTCAAATTACAATCCTTCGCCCCCCAAGTTCGTTTAGATGAAAATTCTCATCATTTTTTTTTTCATTTGTGAATTTTCAACACTTCTTTTTCAACTCCTTTCCTTCCTCTTTTTGTTCCATTTAACCAAGTATGCCCACTTATCCTACTTTCAATTCCCACCCATTCAGCCTCATTCATTCCCTTTACTCAACGCTATACATTCGAGTTTAGGGTGATGGATATATTAAGATCAAGGGTTAAATTTTTTGTGGTTATCAAAGAAATAGGCTATAGGCTCAACTTGGCTAACTAGGAATTTCAATATCTTTAGGTAGGTAAAAGGCTTGAAAGGCTAGCAAAGATGGCCTTTAATCACATTCACACCGCATACAACATGTGGCCTTGAGAGATACCCAAGCAAGTTCTAGAATTTTAACAACATGAAGGATACACTCAAATCACAACAAGATCTGCAAAAGATACAAGCAAAAAAGGCTCAAAAGCTCACGAGGCTTGTAAATATGTAATTCAAAGCATCAAACCAAGTTTTCCATATCAACATGCTCAATGTTATCTATTCAAGGCTCAATCAACTCATAACCAACATCCAATCCCAACAATATAAATTTTCAATCAACACACAAACAACAAGTTGCAACATACCCGGTCAACTCACTCTCTAACATCTAAGAAAGCAATAAATGTGCTAAAGCCATAAACGTGCTTCTAATGCAATGCAACCTAGAATGCTTTATATGCAACTATATGAAAACACACAACAATGCAATGGATATATTTTTTTTTCATCTACACTTTTCAAATATCAAAATACTATTTCTCCCCCAAACTTGAATGAAATTGTACCTTTTTATCGAAAGGGGAAAAATAGAATTTCAATAGTGAAAAGTGGAGATATACCTGAATCACTGTGGTGGCGGAGGTGGGAAATGGCCTCGTGAGATGTGCCACACTTGTAATTGTTGTAGCACTTGCCACGTCTCCTCGGACCATGAAGGATTTGTACCTGAAATACATTCCATTAGCATCCCAGTATCATCAATGGCAACAACAAAGTAGGGGATTAAACCTAAAATATTAGGTGATGCAAATGCACTTCCCTACTTCACTTTGATCGATCAACTATCCCAATCAAGCAAGAATTATGGTCATTCTAGAAAATTATTAGCTAAAAGCTCAAACAATCATTGGCCATGCCTTATTCATCAATATTTCATTCAAATACACCTCAATTATATAAGCCCACAAAGTGTTTGATAATTTGCCTCAAAGAATAATTCACACAATTCGTAGCAAAAATATCAAAACAAGTACCAATCATGATCCCCATTACAATATTTACACGAAATTCACAAAGGAAAACGAGTCTCTTACCTGAATTCTCGAAATTTAACCCAAAGACAATATTTGAACCCTAGGTGCTTTTTTGTCAAATTTCTTCAATCCAACTTGAACTCAAAGCCAAATGTAGTTCTAATATAATGGGGGAATGATTAAATTGGGGAATTTGGTTCAAAACTTGAGGAAAATTTGGAAATTTTTGAAAATATTGGGAGGGGCGTGCGTGTGGTAGGTTTAAAGAATGAAGAGCAGTGTTAAAACTGCTCTGTTTTACCTGGTTCACGTAATGCGCACGGGTGGTGCGTTGGCGCACGGGTTACCCGTGCGCCATCTCGTAGAAACCTCCACTCTCTGCAGGGCGCACGGGTTACCCGTGCGCACCTGTACAGTAATTCAGGTATTTTTTTTAAAAAAAAACACACAAAATTAGAATAAAACACACACAAAAATAAATAAATAAATAAATAAATAAAATCCACACTAAAAACCGTTGGGTTGCCTCCCAACAAGCGCTATAGTTTACATCTTTAGCTTGACGCCTGTTTTTGTTTCGTCACGGGTCTCGCAAGGTGATGGATGTCACCTCCTCTTGATTGCCTCGGTGGAAGTAATGCTTAATCCTTTGGCCATTTACCATGAAAGTCTCACCATCTTTTGTTAACAATTCCACAACTCCGGGAGGATTCAATATTTTTTTTATCACGAAAGGCCCCGACCACCTAGATTTGAGTTTTCCCGGAAAAAGTTTAAGGCGTGAATTGTACAAGAGGACGGGTTCCCCTGGTAAAAGCTCTCGTTTCTTAATCATTTTGTCGTGCCATCGTTTGGTTCTTTCTTTGTAAATTCGGGAATTTTTGTTAGCTTCATCCCGAAATTCTTCCATCTCATTTAAATGGAGCAACCTCTCTTCACCTTTTTGAAAATCCAGATTTAGTTTCTTGACCGCCCAAAATGCTTTGTGTTCCAATTCTACCGGCAAATGGCACGACTTCCCAAAGACAAGTTGATATGGAGATGTGTCCAACGGTGTCTTATATGCAGTCCGGTACGCCCATAGAGCATCATCCAATTTTAATGCCCAATCCTTTCGGTTGATGTTAACCGTCTTCTCAAGAATCTGTTTGATCTCCCGGTTGGCTACTTCGGCTTGCCCATTGGCTTATGGATGGTATGCTAATGCAACTTTATGTTTCACCCCATATTTTGCCAATAAGTTGCTCATCAATTTATTTACAAAATGTGACCCTCCATTGCTAATTAAAGCTCTTGGAGTGCCGAATCGAGTAAATATATTTTTCTTAAGGAACCGCATCACAATTTGAGCATCATTTGTTTTGGAAGGAATCGCCTCTACCCAACGGGATACATACTCCACTGCAAGTAGAATATATTGATAGCCCGAAGATGATGGAAATGGGCCCATAAAGTCAATTCCCCAAAAGAATAATTCAACTTCGATTACGTTTGTCATCGGCATCTCATGTCTTCTGGAAATGTTGCCCATTCGTTGACACCTGTCACATTGTTGCACAAACAAATAACAATCATTAAATAGAGTGGGCCAGTATAGCCCACTCTGCAATACCTTCTTCGGCAAATGCGGGTTGGGCCAAAATGTCCGCCCGCAGGGTGAAGAGTGACACTTTGTAGGACTCCCTCCCATTCTTCTTGAGGTATGCATCTCCTTATGATTTTGTTAGCACACCTCTTAAAGAGCAGGGGGTCGTCCCACCTGTAAAACTTGACGTCATGTAGGAATTTCTTCTTTTGATATGACGATAGATTTGGAGGCAAAACTCCCGCAGCCAAATAGTTGACAAAATCCGCATACCACGGAAATTTTGCCTCGAGCATGAGTACCGTTCATCGAAATTCCTCTTTTATCAATTTCGTGCTTCTTTGCGACCCCTCTTGATTTTCAATTCGAGACAAGTGGTCTGCTACCACATTCTCACATCCCTTCCGGTTCCTGATTTCCACATCGAACTCTTGCAATAATAGGATCCACCTAATCAACCTTGGTTTCGCATCCTTCTTATCAAAAAGATATTTGATAGCCGCATGGTCGGTGTGAACAATTGTTTTCGTTCCAATCAAGTATGATCGGAATTTATCAAATGCGAAGACAATCGCCAACATCTCCTTCTCGGTAGTGGTGTAATTCTGTTGAGCACTATCCATCGTTCGACTAGCATAGTAGATGGATCTAAACAACTTTTCCCTCTTTTGACCGAGAACAGCCCCTATCGCAAAATCGCTCGCATCACACATCAATTCAAACGGTTGGCTCCAATCCGGAGCGACAAGAATAGGTGCAGTCACCAATGCCTTCTTCAACGTTTCAAACGCCTGCAAACAATCATTGGAAAAATTGAAAGCGATCTTTTTCTAGCAATTGGCTCAAAGGCTTAAATTTTAGAAAAGTCACGGATAAACCTTCTATAGAATCCGGCGTGGCCCAAGAAGCTCCGAGATAGCTTTTTCGTTTGTAGGAGGTGGTAATTTCTCGATCGCTACAATCTTTGCCCGATCTACTTCCAAACCTACAGAAGAGACTCGATGACCAAGTACAATGCCATCGCGTACCATAAAATGGCACTTTTCCCAATTTAGTACTAGATTGGTCTCTTCACATCGTTGCAAGACTAGGGAAAGATTGTGAAGGCAATTATCAAAAGAATCACCAAACACAGAGAAATCGTCCATAAACACCTCCATAACTTTTTCAATAAGATCATGAAATATAGCCATCATACAACGTTGGAAAGTGGCGGGCGCATTACATAAACCAAATGGCATGCGGCGAAATGCAAATGTGCCATAAGGACATGTAAATGTTGTTTTCTCCTGGTCTTCCTCGCAATCATGATTTGATTGTACCCCAGAATAACCATCTAAAAAGCAATAATAATCATAACCTCGCAAGACGATCCAACATCATATCTATAAAGGGAAGAGGAAAATGATCTTTTCGAGTGGCATCATTTAGTTTTCGATAATCAATGCAAATTCGCCACCCTGTAACGATTCTAGTAGCAATCAGTTCTTCATTCTCATTTTTCACCACTGTTACCCCCCCTTTTTTAGGCACCACTTGTACCGGACTTACCCATGAACTATCAGATATAGCATAAATGATCCCGACATCCAACCATTTCAACACTTCCTTCCTAACCACATCTTGCATGATAGGGTTTAGTCGTCTTTGGTTTTGCACTGATGGTTTATAAACTTCTTCCATCCGAATTTTATGCATCACAATGGATGGAATTATGCCTTTTAAATCAGTTATAGACCATCCTAGTGCCGACTTATGTTTTCGTAAAACCCTTAACAGTTTATCAAGTTGAGTAGGAGTGAGAAGAGATGAAACGATTACCGGATTTGCATTATTCGCCCCAAGAAATGCATATTTGAGGTGTTCAGGTAATTGCTTGAGTTCCGGAGTCGACGTTGCTATTTCAGGGTCACGCACGGGTTGCCCATGCTCTGACGCACGAGTCGTGTGTGATCTCCTGTTTCCAGTCTTCCCTTCAGCATCGCGCACGGGTTGCCCGTGCTCCGGCACACGGCCCATGTGCTCTTCAGAGACCTCAACTATTCCATCTGCATCACGCACGGGTTGCCCGTGCGTGGACACATGGGTCGTGCAATTCTGCAAGTTTGGCTCCCTTATTTTTGACTTTGCGTTCTCGCCTCTTGCACTCCTAGGTAGTTCCTGCCAATGATCTAAGGCACAAACATAGTCGTACAAATCTTGGTTATCAAAATCAAGTACAACACTCGACATTGAGCACGAGTGGGTTAGACCAAATTCCAAATCATCTGTAGACAATGTATGATCAACATAATCCTCAATGCATGAACTAACTATATCCAAAAAATTACAATTCTCCACCGTATCATGAAATTTCATTGCCTTATATATAGAAAATAAAACGTGCTCATCATTAACACGTAAAGTGAGCTCTCCTTTTTGTACGTCTATTAAGGCTTTAACAGTGGCAAGAAATGGACGTCCAAGTATCAGTGGAACATCACGATCTTCTTCCATATCAAGAACCAAGAAATCCACAGGGAATATAAATTTATCTACTTTTACCAGCACGTCTTCTATGATTCCCTTTGGATATGTAAGTGACCGGTCCGCAAGTTGCAATGTAACCGTGGTTGGCTTTCCTTCGCCTAGTCCAAGCTTCCTGAAAATGGACAAAGGCATCAAATTAATACTTGCCCTCAAATCACACAACGCTTTATTAAAGAAGTTACCACCAATGGCACAAGGGATAGTGAAACTCCCCGGATCTTTCAGTTTTTGTGGCAGCTTCCTTTGAATGATTGCGCTACATTCTTCCGTCAAATTCACTGTTTTAAAGCTTGTCATCTTCCTCTTCTTTGTCATAACATCCTTAAGAAATTTCGCGTAATTTGGCATTTGCTCTAATGCGTCTGCAAAAGGAATGTTAATGTGCAATTTCTTAAATATATCAAGAAATTTTGCAAATTGATCATCAAGCTTTTTCTTTTGAAATCTTTGGGGAAAGGGAAGAGAGATAGGTAATTTAGATATATTAGAGTTAGATGATGATTTAAGCTTCTCAGCCCCTATTTGTTCCTCCGCTTGTCTCTCTTTTTCCCAATTTACTTCAACACCATCTTTCATCACCAATTCAACGTCTCCCGACTTAGATGCTTCCTCTGAAATTTTCAGATTTCCAGATTTTTCTTTAGGCCCATCATATTACGTACCACTCCGTAATCGAATAGCCTTGCATTGTTCTTTAGGATTAACTTCCGTGTTACTCGGAAATTGAACCCTTTGATGTTGTCCACCCACAATAGTAGCCAGTTGGCCCACTTGAGTTTCAAGACTCTTCATCGAACTTGTCATTTGGGTCATTTGTAGCTCCACTTTATCCAATCTTGAATCTTGCCTAGCGAAGCGACTCCTCGTGTCACTCATGAATGCGTTTGATTGATTTATGAATGAGGTGAGTGCATCTTCCAAAGATGATTTGCCTTCCACATTGGTACCCCCATTCGACGTATTAAACCCCGGTGGTGGTTGCAACACATTCTTTGTATTGGCATAGGAAAAATTTTCATGGTTTCTCAATCCCGATGGTAGTGTGTTGGATTTGAATTGCTCTAAATTGTTGAAATTCTGGTTATTCACATAATTTACCTCCTCCATCGGATATAGAAGAGCTTCACTACCCGTGTTCATGCTTGCTTCCGCCCTTTCGTAAGAACACTCAATTGGGTTGTCAATGCCGCCACTTGTGCCATCAATGCCTTAATTGGTCTCAATCCGATATTTACGCTACTCGTTGTACATTGGATCTTTCGGGGCGGCCACCGTAATCGCTCATAGCCATTTCTTCAAGAAGATTTAAAGCATCTTGTGGGAACCTAGCCAACAACGCTCCTCCACTTGCGGCATCAACAAAGGCCCTCATTTGCCCCATTAAACCATTGTAGAAGAAACATAATCTGTTGATCCTCCTCGGAAAGCCGTGTTGTGGACATCTTCTTAACAAATCTCTAAATCGTTCCCAAGCCTCGTACAAAGGCTCGAGTCAAACTGCTTCGAATTGAGTGATCTCACTTTTGAGCCGCAAAGTTTTGCTTGGTGGAAAGAATTTAAACAAAAACTTATGGCTCAAATCGTCCCATGTGTTCACACTTCATTGCGTCAAAGTACCCAACCAATTTCTCGCCTTATCCCTCAAAGAGAAAGGGAATAGGCGCAATCTTATGGCATCATCCAAAACGCCATTCATTTTTATTGTGTTGCATATTTGACGAAATGTGCAAGGTGAGAATTAGGGTCTTGATTCTGCCATAAACCCCCAAACCGATTTTGTTGTACCATGTTTATCGATCTTAGGTTTAAGCTCGAAATTATTGGCATTTATCGGAATATGAGCAATGCCACCGTAATTACGATTCGTTTGTGGTCGAAAGTAATCACGAATAGCTTGTCATTGAACCGTGCACGGTAAATCGTTGACCCGTTGTTACCGGTATTGGTAACTCATTTTCTAAATCCCCATTATCGGATTTTGTTGTCTTTCACCCGTCTAGTAGTAGTAGTACCGATTCTCCTCGCGAAAGCCTCAACTTCCAAAGATGAGCGGTATTAAGTCCCCCGCCTTTAGAGCGCGTGTTCATGCACTACTCCGGACCAAACTAAAAGAGACAAGTCAAATAATGTAGAATTAAAGTCAAACCAAAATAAAAAAATAAGAAAAAAATGTCTAAATTAAGAATAATTCTATCTATCGCAATATTAGCACCAAAAATTGTATTAGTCCCTGGCAACGGCGCCAAAAACTTGTTCGCCTTATTTTTAGCTTCACCGCAAGTGTACAGTGTATGTTATAGGAAAAGGGTAGCAAGGTCGTATCCACGGAGACTAATAAATTAATATGCTAATTATTGATCTATGATAGTTTTATTTTTATTTAGACGATCGAAATTGGATGATTGTTGTATTGACATTAAGACAATTTAAATCACTAAAACACAAGATTAAGATAATACAAATAATAGAAGTATCAAGATAATGAAATGGATTTCCGAGTTAAGGTTTCGGTTAATAACCCTCTTGTTATCCGGTTTAATCAAGCCACGTTATTATCAATATTCATATAAGACGATCACAAAGTTATTTTATCCTCCCTCTCGAGATGCTTATAAAACGTAGATTGAAATACTTATGCTAGCATCTCTACTCAACATGAAGCATTCAACTCCCAAAAGTTTAAAGGATCAAATATCCTCACAAATATTTACAAACCTCTCGATTCATGCAAATATTTGTGTCGAGTACTCAAGATCTAATATTGAAACTCATCTCTCGAATTATGAATCAATATATCAAACATGTTAAATCATTGATTAAGTGATAAAACAAGAATAAGCTCAAAATACTCAAATAGGCTTCAAGATAATAACTTCAACTAAGATTAAAACATCCAACAAGAGTTCATTAATCTACTACCAAAACCCGGAAATCTCAAGAGTTTAGCTACACATGATTTCTAAACAACTCATAAACAAATTGTTCAAAGCCATTATAACTGAAAATGAAAGATTGAAACTAAAAGAGAAGCAAGAAAAACTTAGGAAAGTCGGCAATCTCTCGATATATCTTCATTCCTTAAGCTCCGATGCAACCCGATTGTCTCCTTGATGTCTTCTTCCAAGAATAGACCCTTGTCTTGTGTTGTAGATCCCAAAAAATGTCAGAATCCCCTTGTGTGCGCCCCCCAAAAAGCCTTTTTATACCCCCTTTAAGTTTAGGGCATAATGCTGCAGATTATGGGATTCCAGCGCAGACGCACGGGTCGTGCGTTGGTGCACGGGCTACCCGTGCGCCATCCCGTAGAAATCATCCAGTCTCTATAGGGCGCACGGGTCGTGCGTCGGAGTACGGGCTACCCGTGTGCCATGCTGAAGCTCTAATTTTCTTCATTCCGGGGTGCACGGGTGGTGCCTAAGGCACGCCCAACCCGTGCGCTCCTTGTATTTTCCTTATATGCTCATCTTTCGCTTATTTTGGCTTCACTTTTCATATGCTCACTCAATTCTCCGTGTTTCCACTTTGTTATGCTCGTAATTGTATTCAATTTGCTTCAAATATCATGAAATTCCTATAAAATAAGAAAAGTGTAATATCTTTTCCACAAGGGGTGAATATGTAACATTTTACGCAAGTATATGCATGTTTACCCATCATTATAACCAGAAATATGCCTCAAAATACATGCAAAACACACACATATCAGTAAGTGCTTTATTTTGAATACTAAGGATCAATTGGACAAACTTGATCCTAAGGCCGATGAAGGAATATTTATGGGGTATTCAACCAAGAGCAAAGCATATCGGGTTTACAATAAGACTAGCATGGTTGTTGAAAAATCTATTCATGTAAAATTCAATGAAGCCTCAGGTGTTGAAAGAATACCTAATGATGATAGTGATGAAGAAGATGTTATTGAACCTATTGTTCAAAATGATGCTCAAAATGATCAACCTACTACATCAAATGATCAACCATCCACTTCAAGTGTTCCTCAAGAAGACAAAGGTGATACTTCGGATCTTCCCGTGGCATTGAAATTTAAAGGAGATCACCCAAAAGATCTTATTATTGGTGATCCCCTTGATAAAGTGATGACCGGAAGAAAATTTGCCTAAAAAGCTCTTATATCTCAAAATGAGCCTAAAAATGCCAAGGAGGCTATTGAGGATGAGGATTGGTTCTTGGAAATGCAAGAGGAGTTGAATCAATTTGAAAGAAATGATGTATGGGAATTGGTACCTTGTCCTCCATCTCAAACTATTATTGGTACCAAATGGGTGTTCTGGAACAAACTTGATGATCAAGGTAACATTGTTCGAAACAAGGCAAGGTTAGTAGCTCAAGGGTATTGTCAAGAAGAAGGTATTGATTATGATGAAACTTTTGCACCCATTGCACGCTTAGAAGCTATTCGTATTTTACTTGCCTATTCTTGTTTTAAAAATTTCAAGCTTTACCAAATGGATGTTAAATCCGCTTTCTTAAATGGTTTTATTCAAGAAGAAGTCTATGTAAAACAACCTCCGGGGTTTGAAAATTTTTCTAGGCCTAATGATGTTTATAAACTTAAAAAGGCCTTGTATGGTTTAAAACAGGCACCCCGTGCATGGTATGATAGACTTAGCTCATTTCTTTTGCAAAATAGTTTTACAAGAGGTAAAGTTGATACTACTCTCTTTGTTTTCGAAAAGGGGCAAGATTGTTTGCTTGTGCAAATTTATGTTGATGATATTATCTTTGGTGCTACTAATGAATCCTTGTGCAAGAAATTTTCTAAGTTGATGCAAGGTGAATTTGAAATGATCATGATGGGGGAGCTTAACTTCTTCCTTGGGCTTCAAATTAAACAATGCCAAGAAGGTATCTACATTTCGCAATCAAAATATACAAAGGAACTATTGAAAAAGTTCGGCATTGAAGAAGGAAGAACCGTCTCTACCCCTATGGCTACAACTGTCAAAATTGACAAAGATGAGAAAGGCAAGTCCGTGGATGAATCAAAGTATCAAGGTATGATTGGTAGTTTACTTTATATAACCTCTAGTAGACCGGACATTCTTCATGCCGTATGCCTATGTGCTCGTTTTCAAAGCAATCCCAAAGAGTCTCATATGAGTGCCGTTAAAAGGATTTTTAGATATTTGAAAGGCACTATCCAATATGGTTTATTTTATCCAAAGAATGAAAATTTTTCTCTTAAAGGTTTTAGTGATTCGGATTATGCGGGAAATATTGATGATCGGAAAAGTACTTCCGGATCATGTCAATTTTTTGGCGATTGCCTAGTATCTTGGTTTTCAAAGAAACAAAATTGTGTTTCACTTTCAACGGCTGAAGCCGAATGTATTTCTGCAGCTTTTTGTTGTACTCAACTTCTTTGGATGAAACAAACCTTAGCGGATTACAAATGTTCTTTTGAAAATGTTCCTATCTTTTGTGATAACATATCCGCTATTAATATTGCTCAAAACCCGGTTCATCATAACCGTACTAAACATATTGAGATTCGACATCACTTTCTAAGGGATTGTGTTTCTAAACGTAAAATTGAGATATCTTTCGTACCATCTCAAGATCAATTGGCGGATATTTTTACAAAACCGCTATCTTCCAAGACTTTTGCCTCTATACGAGCTCGGTTATGCATAATGCATATTGAATGAGGTTTACGTTTGCATTTTACACGTTTTTAAAACTTAGGGGCGAAAAATCGGATTTTTGGTTGAAATTTCAGATTTTGGTAAACAAGTTGAGACAGTGGGCTGACTGGGGTGAGGGCAACCGGTCGGACCTCACCTCGACGGGTCGCCCACTGCAATTTTATGGTTTAAAACGTCTCTGTCTTCAGACTTAGCCATTTTGGCTCAAAATGTCCATTTTTCGTCCCCTTCGCCAATTGCACACAAATTTCACTTCAAATTTGTTTTCTTGCATACATTTCATATCTTGGACTTAATTAAGCTCGATTATCATCATCATTGCTCATCTTTACCGATTAAATGGTAAGAATTCTACTTCCTTTGCTCAATTGGGTTGAACCCTTGAGTTTTTGGCTTATTTGTAATTTTATTGATGGAAGTTTCATATGATTGGGATGAGCTTATTAATTATGTTGCATTGAATGGTGTTTGAACTGATTCATTTACAAGGGCTTTATACAACTTTTTTTTATTTTCCACGCCCACAAGGTGTTCGATGACTTGTCACAAAGAATTTCTCATCTTGTACATGACTCTTATGCTTTCAAATGTCTTCATTACTTATTGAGATCATGTCTTGACAAACAAAACGAGCTTATGGATATCAAATGATCAATTTCTCCCATTACTTTTCGGATTCTACATCTATTTTTTCAACGGTTGATAACTTGGCTTTTTGGCGCACTTTGATATACATGTATGATGTTTTTATCATCCTAACATTCTTTTTGATGATTCCAAAGGGGGAGAAATAGGAAATTGACTCGTTAGCTCAAAGAAGCTAATAAAAGCTCGCAATAAAAGCTATAAGCTATGGCTTTCTAATGCCATAAGTTGCAGAGAATACTTAGTCCACAGCTTGTATCATGGACTTATTTGTATGGATTATAAGTATTTTTGACAGGGGGAGCTTCAATGCTCATGTTATTCAAGCTTATCTTGTAAAAGCTTGAGCTTCTAGCTTATGCAATATTTCTTATTAATGTGCTTATTGATAGGGGGAGCTTTTGTAAAATGTTTCTTAAACGGACAGTTTACTCATAAAACCGGAAAAATGTTTTGTTTTCAAAATCGTCCTCGTGAAAATTATTTTGGTTTGTAATCATCAAAAAGGGGGAGTTTGTTAAGATAAAATGTTTTTATCATGATTTTGATGATTTTGTTTAAATGTGTTTTTATACCAAAACAATGTCCGTAAATGTTGTCTAAATATTTCCGATCGATATAAAATATTTTTACCATTTTTCGGAGTATTTCTTGAAGTTTATTTTCGATAAAAAATTGGACAACACTTTTGTTTCAGGCTCGACCGGTCGCCCTATAGGGCAACAACCCCCAACCGGTCAAGCACAAGGGCGACCAGTCGAACCCCCCTCCGACCGGTCCCCCTGTGTAAAAATTGCAGCAAACTCATTTCAATATTATATCTGCGCGACCGGTCGAACCCCTCTTTTATCAGCAAACAATCCGTTGCATTTTCAGACAGCTTTTCCCTAATTTGTGAGATTGATTTCTAACAGCTATAATCTTGATTTTAAATGGTTTCTTTTGCAGCAAATCACTCCCCAAGGAGGAGCCTATGTCTGGAAATTAAGCCAAGACCTCTCTTATAAATAGAGGCTTCATTCAAGCAACAAGATATAACACATTACACAAGCAAAAGAGCATACAAGCAAACACTTTCATAAATCTTGTTGTATTAGCCTAAGCACTTGCACTTGCACTTCTTTGAGGTCTAGGCTTTCAATTCTTGATTACACTTGTACTCATATTGTATTATTCATTATTGAGTTGTAATCTTGATTTTGGTCATCATTCAACACAAGACATCCTTGTGAGTATTCTTGTGGTTAGAATACACTTGGGTGATCTAGGTGATAGGTGTTTGAAGAGTGTGGTACTCTTCAAAGGTGGTGAAGGAAGATTGTGGTAATCTCCTTGAAGGTGTTGTAAGAGGGTTGTGGTAATCCTCAAGGTGTTGTTGTATTAATTTTGGTAATTAATAAAACCTTTTTTTCTTTTTGAAATCCATCCCGGATATACTGGGGTGGTAGAGGATTAGGCCCTAGGTGGGTTGAACCTCTATAAATCGACGAGTGTTGTTTAATTTCCGCATTTACATTTTCGTCTTTGCTTGATTATTCGAAAAAGAGAGCAAAATCTGAAAAACCGAGATAATCTACTCACCCCCCTATAGATTATCGTAGCCACTTGGACTAACAATTTTTGGTGGGTTTCATGAAAGAGAGAAGTATGTGAGCCCTAGCTTGAAGATTTGAAGTTGAATTTGGAGAATTGTATTTGTAGGGTAATTTTCGGCACTTAGGGTTTGGAAGGGAAGAAGCGGGATAAATTTTGAGTGTTTGAGTTTAAAATGGGGAAGAATTTTTGTCCAAACTAAGTACAAGGTCCGTGTAAAAATACATGGTCCGACCATGTACGTTGTCAACGTCTCTATCTGCTGCTTCGACCGAATACACAGTCGTATAAAAATAAATGGCCTTACCATGTATTCGGTATCTATTTTTGTAATTCACACGGTTGTATATTTTTACACGGTCGTGTATTCTGTTTTCAATTTTTTTCAATAAAACTCGGAGTTTGTCGTGACACCTCCTATACAACAACTCACAAAAATAAACAAAACTAAAAATTTAGTTAATAACAAAAATCAAAATCAAATTGAACAAAGGCGATTAAAAATGTGGGTTGCCTCTCAAAAAGCTCTATGTTTTAAGTCTTCAGCCAGACATCAGATTTTATTAATATAGTCGTTGAACTGTTTTTTGCTGTCCTTGGACCCTCGTATTTTGTACCATCTCTCAGATGAATGGCATTGCATTGTTCTCGTGGTTAAGTTTCGTATCGCTTGGGAATTTGCCTTTTTGATGTTGGCCTCCCACTGCTGTAGATATTTGATCTACTTGTGTCTCCAAAGACTTCAGCCTTGCATTTACGTTTGTGTTTAGCTGAATAATTTGTTCCTCTATCATGTCTATCTTAGCCTCGTCTTTATTCAGCCCTTGTTTCTCCAATAAACGAGGATAACATCTCTTCTACATATGCTTTCTTTTCACTCGACTCGCTTTCCGCCTTAACTCCCCACATTAAATCCCGGAGGTGGCTACAAAATGTTTCTATTATTAGCATAAGCAAAATTCTTGTGGTTTGGCAGCCCCATATAGTAGTGTGTGGGTGTTTGATTGTTTCGATAATTGTTGTTGAAGTTCCTTTATCCCACGAAGTTTGCCTCTTCCTCAAAAACTGAAGGATCTCTTGGAGTCGCCTGCTACATCGCATCTAATTTCATATTAAGCACGGACACTTGCTCGTGGAGCATGGCAACCTTAACCTCATCTTGGACCTCCGCCACACGTCTGACATTAGATCTCTCGGATGCCACTGGTAACTATTATTTGCCATCTTCTCAAGTAATTCAGTGCCTCATCCAGATACTTCCCTAGTAGTGCACCCCCAGATGCAACATCTATAATAGTTCTCGTGGTGCCACTCAAACCATTATAAAAATACTGTACCTATTGGTAGTCGGGATATCTGTGTTGATGGCACTTTCTAAACAATTCTCTAAACATATCCCATGTTTCATATAGCGGCTCTGCATCTTGTTGCCTAAATTGAGCGGTTTCACTTTTCAGTTGCAATGTTTTACTCGGGGGAAAATACTTAGCCAGAAGCCTTTGACTTAGTTTAGCCCAATCTGCTGCAGATGGGTACAAAAAAGATAACCATCCCTTAGCTTTATCGCCTAAACAAAATGCGAAAAGGCGGCATCTCTTGATATCATCAGAAACACCATTCATCTTTACTATATCGCAGATTTCTAAAAATTGCACCAGATACGCATTTGGATCCCCAACGGCTCTCCCCCCAAACTGGTATTGCAACATCATCTGGATCAACGCAGGTTTTAGTTCGAAATTGTTTGCCTTAATCGGTAGACAGGCCACACCACCATACCTTTAATTAACTTCCGGCTGTAAGTAATACCTAACTGTCCTTCTCACGGGCCTCGCCTAAATCTGATTCTGCCCATTCACCCCTGGTGGGCGCTTCTTGCTATTTCTGTTGTTCAAGTCGTCCCTATTGTTCCCATTCGCCATCACTTTCGATCTTTTCCTTAACTATTTTGTTGTCTTTTCGATCTCTAAGTCAATGGGCATCGGTTGGATAGATTTGAAATGTTTGATCATGCAACTACCTGCACTCAACAAAAACAACGTCAAAACCAAAACAAATAAATAAAAAAACCAAAATAATAAATAATAAAAGAATAAAAAATATTGCTTCAATTAAGATTGAACTACTTATTACTATATCTATGTAGAATCTTTCAATCCCGAAAATGGTGCCAAAAATTTGATCGCGAAAATCTTTTCACTATACTGCAGCGTACAGTGTAGCTAACAGATAGCAGCGAGCAAGGTCGTATTCCTCAGGGACTGAATATGAAACACATAGCATATAACAAATATCGTACTCCAATTTTATTGAAGCGGTCGAAATCAAAGAGTGTATTTATTTAAACTAATTCTAAGTTATCAAATAAAAATATCTAAATATTGTTAAGAGCTCGAATTCCACAAGTTTTCAACAAATACAAAATCAACCCTAGGCACATAATCTCAACATGCTTCTTCAATATTAATTCTAATTAGTGTTTCATAAAAACTAGTTTCTGTGTATCTATAGGTTCTATTCCTAAATTAGTTTATTCCCCCTCTTGGGTGTGGTACATAAATAGTTAAGTAATAAGAATTGAAGGTATCCCTACCCAATCAATTAATATTAACTCCAAAAAGATCTTTGAATTGAAGTACTCCAGACAAATAGTTATAAGTCTCCCGACTCAATCCCCATTTATGTTATGAACTCGTTTTTCGTAAGTTAGATCTCATCTCCTGAATTTTGAACTAACAAATAAGACATACAAATTATTGGCCAAATAATCTACAAGAAACAAGCACTCGAATTTATAAATAGAACACAAAATACAATTAAAAAAATAATCAAATTAGAATTAACTTGAATCCACAGTTTTGATTATGCCCTACGATCAGAAAGATTTAGCCTAATATATTTGACAACAAATTCATAGACAAACTTGAAATAAAATAGTTTGACATCGAATAAAGCACAAACAAGAGATCTAAACTAAGAGTATAGAACCCTTCTTGCCAGAATGGATCCTTCTTCAAAGTCTTCAACCCTTGTGCTTTCATAGATGCGAAAAGTCTTGTGGTGTTCTTCGTTGATTTGTGTTTCTCTCTCAGAAGTATGTAGATTTGTGTAATTCCTAGTGTATATTCATGTAGATTGATGTATATTTTCGTCCAGGGATTGGTCTTCCTTTTATAGATGCTTTGAGAGATCACTTGTAGAGTCCCGACGGAATTAAGAAACAAAATTAGCCGCCAAACAAATCACACGGCCGTATAGTTCTACATGGGAAGATCGTGTGATCGG
Organism: Rehmannia glutinosa; assembly: GCA_016081115.2. Classification (NCBI taxonomy): domain Eukaryota; kingdom Viridiplantae; phylum Streptophyta; class Magnoliopsida; order Lamiales; family Orobanchaceae; genus Rehmannia; species Rehmannia glutinosa. Next base: position 75,377 of record JABTTQ020002202.1, on the reverse strand, counting down.
TTTTCTTCTCTATTTTTGCCACGTACAAAGTACACGATCGTGTATTTCTACACGGTTTGGTCGTGTAATACGTTTCTAAAATTCTTTCCTCGAACAAGTCACATGAGCATGTAAAATCACATGGAAACCATTCACACGGTCGTGTGAAATCACACAGTCTGATCGTGTACTTTATTTTTCATCATTTTCTTTGCGTATTTGATTGTCTCTTCATATTCGGCATTCTTATCCAGGCTGTTCTACTGATATCTTTCAATTTTAGCCCCGCTTTCTATAAAAATTACAAGAATACGCAGTATCACACCCAACAAAGGAAACCAACTAAAATACACTAAATATACATGCAAATGTATCGAATATTCATCAAAATAACCCCCTAAATGCACGTATATTTTATACGTATCAGCAACGCTTTGTTGAGGAGGTACATGAGGTTTCCCACGTGAACCAGGAATTATTTGTTAGCATTTTGCAGCAAAACCTTCTCCTTCGAAATAAGGAATCAATCACCGAAAAAATCACAGCTCGTTGGAGAAGCTCTTAACACGCGCTGAAAAGTATATCCGTGTTTAGGAGACTATTGAGATAGGTGTTCCAAGAAGGATGAAACATAATGATTGAGACAAAGTTGTTGGAAAAAATAAAGAGAGACAAAATGCATTACCACATGACTATGTTTGTTTCGCGCTCTTAATGCTAGGTTATCAGAAATACTGAAAGATGCATAGCTTCAAAAGTTAGTTCAATCACCAAACTGATGAGGGAAATTAGTTCAATCACCAAACCGATGAGGGAAATTATGGTCGCTTCCACTGATATCTCAGGTACACGATAAAATAGTGTTACCATATGAATAATGAGGATGAGAGACCAATCCAAAATGGCTATCTGATTGAGTATAGTCATAAAACAAAGGACAATTATCATAAGTCTGATCTTGATGATGACAATATTCCAACAAAAAGAGTGACTAGAATCATCTCCTAAGGTCGTGCATGAAAAATATACTAGAAGTATCGACGTACAAATGCATGGTTTATACTAGTCGAGTCATGCCCAAGAGAGCTAACCTGGCCGTGTTCTTTATTTTTCGTCGTTTTCTTCGCGTATGTGATCGTCTCTTCGCATTCGGCATTCTTGTCCGGGCTGTCCTACTGATATCTTTGCAAATTTAGCTCCGTTTCTTGTAAAAATCATAAGAATACGTAGTATCACGCCCAACAAAGGAAACCAACTAAAACACACTAAATATACATGCAAATGCATCGAATATGTATCAAAATAAGCTCCTAAATGCTCGTATATTTTACACGTATCAGTTGGACTAGGTAAAATGCTTACCACCTGTTTGTAATTTTGTCTAAGCAGAAGATGATTGCAATGCTAGCAATATGTTTGTAATTGTTTCTTAAGAAAAAGAGTATTGCAATGCTTAAGAAAAAGAGGATTGCAATGCAAGTGAGACTCCCAAAAAAATCAGTGAAGAGACATTAATTAATGGTAACTTAGGTATTCTCTACCTACCCACTTGTGTCGGTTTTGGATACAGGTACCCTTTTGTTTAAAGGTCAGAAAATCTATCTCATGACCACCACTATACTAGTAGTCTTGCAGTTGGATTTCAAGTATTAGAAACTGCTCTCCAACACCTTTCTAATCATTTTGGCTCACATCTGATAATTGAGTCTGATTCTAGTATTCTAACTTCGTGTTTTTCTAATAACTCTCTAGGTTCTTATAATTAAGATATTGCATTGTTACCATTCGCAACTACTTAATCAACTTTGAGTATCAAAGAGTGCATGCTTACAGAGAATGTAATAAAGTTGATAGTCTTGCAAAGATGGGGCATTCTTTAACAGACATTAATACCTAAACAGAGTCCACATTGCCTAGAACTTCTCTTGGAGCTTTCTGAGTGGATCAACTAGAACCTTACTCCTCCAGACGCGAAATGAGATTGGATGACATCAAAGTTGTAAATATACATATCACAATCCCACATTCCTACTTTTATATAATTTGTAATTTATTGATGTAATTTTGTTGTTGTAATTTGTCGATATTAGGTTTTAATTGATTCTTTGGATAGTTGGATTTATAGTTTCATATTGTACAATATTTTTTCAATACACATGATGGGGATAATACCTAAATCCCTCACCATATAAATGGATATTTACTGTGTAAGTCCAAGTGGCTACGATAATCTAGAGGGGGGTGAATAGATTATCTCCATCTTTTCGATTTTACCCTATTTTTCGAACCGAATGCTCAAAGACAATAATAAAGGTGTGGAATGTAAACAACACACGTCGATTTAAAGAGGTCCAACCCACCTAGGGCCTAATCCTCTACCACCCCAGTATATCCGGGATGGATTTCAAAAAGAAAAAAGATTTTATTAATTACCAAAATTAATACAACAACACCTTGAAGAGCACCACACTCTTCTTCAACACCACCTTTGAGATAACCACAATCTCTCTTGAAGATTTCCACAATCTCCAACGGCACCTTGTGAAGATTACCACAATCTTCAACCTTGAAGAATACCAAATTCTTCAACACCTCAACAAGAAGATTACCACAATCTTCTTACACCTAACACCTAGATCACCCAAGTGTGTTCTTACCACAAGAACACTCACAAGGATATCTTGTGTTGAATGATAACCCAAAAATTCAAGATTACAACTCGATAATGAATTATACAATTGAGTGCAAGTGTAATCAAGAATAGCCTAGACCTCAAAGATGTGAAAGTGATAAGCTAGGCAAATTACAACAAGAATAATGACAATATAAAACCAAGTGTTTGCTTGAGTATTTCTTGTTGTGTTGTGTTGTTCTCTCTTCTTATTGTGCTTCAAATCTTCCTCTATTTATAGGAGATGTCTTGTACATGATAGGCTCCTCTTGGGGACTTGAATTCTGTAAAAAATTGCAAGAATTTCAGAGATCACTCTTGAGAAACGATCAAACCAAGCTCGTTGGGACTGTTTCAAACCATATAGTGACTTATTGAGCTTACATACAATTCGACTGCTCAATTTCTCCTCAAAACCTGGTGGTTGACTCATGTAAACTTCTTCGTCAAGATCACTATTTAGGAATGCATTTTTTACATCAAGCTGGTACAATGGCCAATCAGAATTCGCTGCTAGTGAGAGTAAGACTCTGATGGTATTGAGTTTAGCAACAGGAGCAAATGTTTCAGTGTAGTCAATGTCTTAGGTTTGAGTAAACCCTTGGCCACTAATCTTGCTTTGTATCTCTCAATGGACCCATCAGACTTATATTTCACCGTGAGCACCCATTTACACCCTACAACATTCTTGTCCCATGGCAACTCCACCAATCTCCATGCATTATTTTGTTTAAGGGCACACATCTCTTGAAGAACATCAGCTTTCCATTCAGGAATACTTAGAGCTTCCTCAATTGTCCTGGGAATTACAATACTTGACAAATTCGAGGTGAAAGCACGAAAAGATGATGAGAGATTAGAATAGGAAATAAATTTGGAGATGGGATGCTGAGTACAAGACCTTGTACCTTTTCTAATAGCTATTGGTACATCTAAATCAGAGGCAGGACTTGGATTACTTTCGAAATTACCTGAGACACTTGGAGACTGAGGTTCTACCACCAGTTCGGCTTCTTGGCAGTGAGTAGGATTCTTGATTTCTTTATTTGCTTGAGAGACTTTTCTTCTAGAGTAGACACGTAACTCGTGTTGATTAGGCATGATTGAATCTCCCCCTGTTTCCAATACTGATACATTTTCGTTTGGTGGGTTCATTAATGTATTGGTTGGGGCTGTTGGTTCAGGTAAAAATGAGGGGCTAAATGTAATGGGAACTTCAGGTTCAGTGGGAATGGTGTGCACGGTGGGAGCTTCTGGTTCAAGTATCGCGGAATCAATGATGTCCCATGAACGAGCTTCCTGATAACCACTCTCCCCCTGAAGCGAAGTTTGGGAGTAATACGGAGTGTTCTCAAAAAAGGTCACATCTCTGGAGACATAAGTTATCTTATTTTGTGGGCAATAGCATCGATAAACTTTCTGGGTAGGAGAGTAGCCAACAAAAATGGTTTTGATGGCTCTTGGATCAAGTTTAAATCGATTGTGGGAGTGGATGTGGACAAAGGTTGTACACCCGAATGTTTTTGGTGGAAGAGTATTTAAAGTTGAGAGTTGTGGGTGAAGTTTTGTAAAAATGGATAAAGTAGTTCTAAAGTTTAGGGTTCGGCTAGGTAGGCGGTTTATGAGGTAGTTGGCTGTCAGTATAGCATCTCCCCCCAAGTACTTTGGAACATTCATGGTGAACATGATAGCACGAGCTACTTCTAATAAATGTCTGTTTTTTCTCTCTGAAACTCCATTTTGTTGTGTAGTATCCACACACGAACTTTAATGAATGATTCCATTTTGCAACAAATATTATCCCAGAACTGATTGAAAATATTCTCTGCCATTATCGATTCAGAAAGCACACAAATACTTTTAAAACCGAGTCAATCATATTTTTGAAATTTTTGAATACTTGGCATGCCTCTGACTTTTCTCTAAGAAGATACACCCATGTAATCCATGAATGATCATCAATGGATGTAATGAACCATTTTTTCCCATTTGAAGTTGTGACTTTGGAGGGTCCCCATATGGTGCTATGGATTACTGAGAATGTTGCAGAAGGTACGTATGGTTTGGGTTGAAATGGCACTCTTGTATGTTTAGCAAGCTGGAAAATTTCACATTGAAAAGAAACTGGATTTTTATTGTCAAATATGAAAAATTGGGGTGACCAAGCCTATGGTGCCACAACATTATTTCCTCAGTACTGGTAACAGAAACAGATGCAACACCAGACACAAGAGTTTGTCCACTCTCTTTATTTTCATCTTCAAAGAAATAAAGTCCATCATGAACCCTAGCACTGCCAATCGTCCTCCCCGATGATAGTTCCTGAAATTGACATGAGGAAGACATAAATTTAGCAACACAATTATTATCACGAGTGATTTTCCTAACAGATAACAAAATGCATTTTAGCGAAGGAACGTGAAGGACAGATTCAAGGATATGATCCTTAGATATTCTTACTGTTCCTACTCCATCAACCGAGGTAAAGGATCCGTCTGCAATTTTAATGGTATTGTTACTGGAATAAGGAATGTAAGATTGAAAAGATTAAAACTACATGGCATATGGTCGGAAGCAACTGAATCAATGATCCAAGGTTCTTGAGGATAAAGTGAAGATTTCAAGGCCGAGTAATAGTTACCAGATTGAGCATGACCTTGGATTTGGTGTAACGCCCTTACCCTTGTAACACGTATTTATATATCATAAACTAGTTCATATGCGGCGGACTGTATGTGCACATGTTAATCATGATCGTAACCTTTTACAAGCGGAAGCATTAACTTCAAAAGATTAACAACAGTTATTCACACATGTGCATTTATCCATATTACATATATTAACGATCGTGCCCTTTTATATACAGATCAAAACAGACTCCCTATATGAAAATGCAAATGATGAGCTGAGGGAGAAGGATGGGAATCCAGTAGGCCGACCTTGATCCGTGCTTTAACCTTCGCCACACCTCACGGATCAACTTTTATCTACAACAACTAAAAATTGACAACATTGCATTTGGTGAGTTGCAAGCTCAGCAAGTATAATCTAATAACAAGTTATTTAACATCACACAAGCACATTATCACAATCAATTGATCATATCCTTTATAAACCTATAAATGCACGTGCTTGATCAATTTTTTTTACTGTTATGGGCCAGCTAGTACCAAAAATAAATCATGATCACGAAGATGACCATGGTACTCTGTAATTCTTTATTTCACGTAGAGTTCAGTGAACTCGGGGTGGCCGATTTGACTCGTAATCCGAAATTCGGATGATCAGAATTCCGTGATTCAAGGTCACTAGTGGCCATAACAGAATCCATTTATCTCTGATGAATGCATTTCTGTAACCACATGTTTTCTTTCTGTATCAATAACATCAGTAGAGATCACATATCTCAATTCATTTCAATCTCATCACATAAAGATCATATATCTCAATTTCATCGCAATATCACCAAGAAGAACCATATAATTCACATTAGAGCGCAACAAGCTTCTAATTACCATAGCCAGACAAATACAATATTAATTCGAACATATCAATTATATAATCACATAAGTCAAATAACAAACTAAAAGATTATACTCACAAGTGGGTGTCTTTATTTCAATGATTTCCCCTAGTTAGCTTTTCCCGCATCTTTATTGGGATTTCGACCTACTAGCATAACGAAAATGCATAATAATATTAAAATCATCGGTTTAACATTAACAGAATCATATATATGCTCTTTATTACATATTCATGCAGAGGTATAAAAAATAATGTGGTTATTAACTCAAATGGAGTGATGCTTCAATTCAATCTCATCATCTCAATTTCTCTTAACCCGTTGGCAATTGACAAATGAAAATCGTCACATCGCTGTATATATAACACCTAAGGCCTTTGAAACCAAATTCCCCATTATGATCCTAGACTATATATTTGACGCTTATAATTCAATTTCCAATTGGAAGTTCAAATTCAAATTCAAATGTGAAAGACTTACCAATAATGATTACACTTACTATTAGTTATCTTAATTCTATAATCTCAAACTAGAATGAAAATAAAAAAAATCAGTTTAATAACTTTAGAACAAAAGGTGTGCTTAGTCTGTTATTCTGAAACTATAGTCAATTAGTATATTCTTTAAACATCACGATAAAATTCCTAAGCACATTAACCTAATAAACAATTCTCGATTCTAACATCTAAATTTAATTAACCCTAAATAAAAGGTATTTTAAATTTTGGATTCAGTAGGAGAAATAAAATATCAGTGCATATAAATTAACCTTTTTAATAATTTTTATAGGAAAAATAATTAGTTGATATATCAAACAATTGCAGCCTCATGTTCGCCGAGCACTTCTCGTGTATGTGTGTGTTTTATTCTTCTCTTCTTTTTTTTCAAACTAATTATGAGGTTCTTGTATACTAGTTAATTACTTATTCACTAAAAGAAAGTCAAGATTGTTATTAGAACTATGCATATACACAATTAGAATTATATAACTTAAATAATTTCGACAAAGTAATCAAATGGAAAAGCATATGAATTAATCTTACCTATTTTAATAGAGTAATGAAGCTAGCTTTTCCTTTTATTGTCTGAGTGTGTTTATGAGTAATAATTCCTATCTATATATTGTCTACCTTTTGTTGTTCTCTCATATCCTAAAGTAGTGAAGTGTGTGTTGAATTACAAGTGTATGACATCAACTATATGACCAACACGTATGCACCATGCTTGGTTGAATTAATCCCCATAAATTATATTATATATCTATCTTGCTTGTTTAGCCCTTAAGGATCTATAGTTAGATAAGTACTGTATACACTAACACACACCCACATAAATATATATATATATATATATATTAGTGTGATTCTTATATTTGTAACTTAACACATTTCTATTTTTTTCGTAACTATACCAATGTTCATGTGCGTTAACTATCTATATATATATACATATTAAATTTACCACATTATATGGGTGTAAAGGTACAGTCAGATGATATACATATATATTATAATATATATGTATAATATATATATATACACACACACTGTTATGTAATTAAGTTAAATCGGAAATTTCATGATTTCACATGCATTCTAATGTGAATATATGTTGTTAAAATGCGTGTAATTATGCTTATGAATATTCAACCCGATGAATTAAAATGCAAAAGTTCTGGGTTATGACAATTCTCCCTTCCTTAAAAATTTTGTCCTCGAAATTTGTACCTGTATCAGTAAGTAACCACGGATATTGCTCCCTCATATGTTGTTCCGTTTCCCATGTAGCTTCTTCTCTAGAATGATTTCTCCACAACACTTTTACCAATGGAATCACTCTATTTCTAAGTTGTTTTTCATTGTATCCCACTATTCCATTTGGTTCCTCGACATAACTCAAAGTTATCGAGAATTTCAACTGGTTCATCTCGAAGAACATGTGAGGGGTCTGATCTGTATCGACGAAGCATACTAACATGGAACACATTACGAATCTGAGATAATTCAGGTGGCAAGGCAAGCCTATAAGCTAATGGTCCGACTTTTTCCAAGATTTTTCATATGGGCCAATATAACGAGGACTTAGTTTACCTTTCTTTCCAAATCTGAGAATACCCTTCCAAGGGGAAACACGGAGAAATAATTTCTCACCAACTTCATATTCCATTTCCCGCCTATGCTGATCAATATAACTTTTTTGTCTATCTGGAGCTGCTTTTAAACGACTTTTAACTATTCTCACTTTTTCAATTGTATCTTGAATCAAATCTGGACCTTCCAGTAATCGTATTCCCTCTTCATCCCAACATACTGGACTCCTGGATTTCCTACCATATAATGCTTCATAAGGCGTCATACCAATGCTGCTATGATGTTTATTATTATAAGCAAATTCTATCAATGCAATATATTCATCCCAGGAGCCTTTGAATTCAAGAACGCACCTCTAGAGTTTGAATAGTCCTCTCTGACTGCCCATCTGTCTGTGGATGAAATGTTGTACTAAAATGTAATTTAGTACCTAATGTTTGTTGTAAGCTACCCCAAAATCTAGACATAAAACGAGGATCGCGATCTGAAACAATAGACAAGGGTACACCATGTAGTCTAACAATCTCATTTACATATCGTTTCGCCAGATTTTCTAGAGTATAACCTCATCTAAATGGTAAAAAGTGAGTTGACTTTGTTAGTCGATCAACAACAACCCAAACTGCATCATTTTTCCTCGGTGTCACAGGCAGACCATATAGGAAATCCATAGTAATACGCTCCCACTTCCAAACAGAATTGGTAATGGATGAAATTTACCTACCTCTAGGTGCACGATGTTCCGCTTTAATCTGTTTGGCAAGTTAAACATTTTGAAACATATTCGCTACATCTTTCTTCATTCATTCGGGCCACCAATAATGCCTTTTTAAGGTCTGATACATTTTTGTACTACCTGGGTGCATGGCATATGGTGCAGTGTGAGATTCTTCCATTATCTCATGCCTCAAGCCATCAACATCAGGAACACAAAGTCGATTGTTGATCGTCAAACTACCATCATCATTCAGAACAAAAGTTGTACTATTTTTTGTTTCACTTTTTCTGCAATACTGGTCGGTTTATTATCTCGAAATTGTGCTTGTTTAATTCTTTCAATCATCACAGAACGAACACCAAGTGAAGCATATAAAACACCCATGTCACTTACATTCAATTCAACATTCATCTTCCTCATATCTAGTAGATATGGTATAGCACGCACCGAGAGATAAGAAACAGTACCATAAGATTTTTGACTCAAAGCATCAGCAACAATATTAGCTTTCCCTGGATGATATTCGATAGTACAATCATAATCTTTCAGCAATTCAAGCCATCTTCTTTGACGCATGTTCAACTCTTTCTGACTTAATAAGTATTTCAAGCTTTTATGATCAGTGAAAATTTGGAATGTTGCACCATATAAGTAATGTCTCCATATCTTTACAGCAAAGACAACCGCAGCTAGCTCAAGGTCATGAGTAGGATAAGACACATCCAAGACCTTGGTAAGAAGCGTCACTATAAACAACAAATCCATCAGTACCTGAAGGAATAGTCAAGACTGGGGCAGTGGTAAGCCTCTTCTTTAACTCTTCGAAACTCTTTTTGGCAACTATCTGTCCATTTGAAAAGAACATCTTTTCGTAGTAATTTTGTCAGTGGAGTTGCAATAAGCGAAAATTCTCAACAAATCGTCGATAGTATCCGGCTAAACCTAGAAAACTACGAACTTCTGTAACACTTTTTGGATTTTCCCATTTGGTCACTGCTTCGATTTTCTGTGGATCAACTTTAATCCCATCACCAGAAACAACGTGTCCCAAAAATATTACTTGATCTAACCAAAATTCGCATTTACAAAGTTTTGCATACAACTATTTCTCTCACAAGGTTTGCAACACAATTCTCAAATGTTGTTCGTGTTCTTCGGCAGATTTAGAATATACTAAGATATCATCAATAAAGACAATAACGAACTTATCTAGGTAGGGTCTAAACACATTATTCATCAATGCCATAAATACAACGGGTGCATTAGTTAGACCAAAAGGCATTACCAGAAACTCATAATGGTCATACCTTGTTCTGAAAGCTGTTTTTGAAATGTCACCCTCTGAAATCTTCAACTGGTGATATCCCGATCTCAAATCAATCTTTGAGAAAACTCTAGCACCTTGCAACTGATCAAATAAATCATCTATTCTAGGCAATGGATATTTATTCTTTACTGTTACTCGATTCAACTGCCGATAATCTATACACAATCTCAGTGTACCATCTTTCTTTTTAACAAACAATACAGGTGCACCCCACGGCGAAACACTTGGTCTAATGCACCCTTTATCCAGTAATTCTTGAAATTGTATTTGTAGTTCTTGTAGTTCAACAAGTGCCATTCGATAAGGAGGAATAAAGATTGGCGTTGTACCAAGTTGTAGTTCGATGGTGAACTCTATATCTCTATCTGGAGGTAATCCGGGTAAATCATCTGGAAACACATCGGGATACTCTCTAACCACTGGAGTATCTTCAAGTTTCAAACCACATAAACGTGTGTCTATCACGTGGGCCAGGTAACATTCACAACCTTTCTTAATCATTTTGAAAGTTGTAGATGCAGATATTATACATGTAGGCAAAATTTCTCTTTCCCCTTTAAATACAACATGCGTCTGATCAGGAAGCTCCAACACGATTTCTTTAGTAAAACAATCCAGTTTAGCATGGTGTTCGGTTAACCAATCCATACCTAGTATTACATCGAAATCTCTTAAGGGCATAACAAGCAAACTCGCACTCAGTTTTGATTTACCGATCAAAATTTTGCAGTCACGATATACAGTATTTACAATCACTACACTTCCTATTGGGGTTCGAACCAGTAAATCATAGCCTAATGTTTCCAGTTTATTACCCAATTGTGATGCAAATGATTGTGAAACAAATGAATGTGTTGCTCCTGGATCAAATAAAACATAAGCATTTGTATCAGAGATTGAGAGATTACCAGTAACTACGGCTGGTGCAGCTTTAGCTTCTTCCCGTGTCATAGCAAACACTCGAGTTGGACCTTGTTGTATGCTCGCTTGACTTTCTTCTGGACCAGCGTCTCTTCCTATACCGAATCTTCCCCGACCTCTACCTCTATTAGGATTGAAACCACTAAATCTAGTTTGCTCAACTGTGGGTTCTTCGCGTGGTTTTGTGCAATTCATTGCTATATGTCCAGGTTTGCCACATCGAAAACATTTTCCTGTAAGCAATCTACATTCTCCATAATGATTTTTACCACAATGTGCACATGCGGGAACTGGTGGTGTAGAACCAACACTCTTACTAGCTGATGTTGCACCCTTAAAACTACCACTTTTTGAACTACTCGGGAAGCCTCTTTGTGCAGGTGCAGTAAATTCTTTTCTATTTCTAAATCCTCCAGTTTCGTCCCCTTGTCTCTTCTTATTGTATTGAAAGTTTTGTTTTGATTCAGCTTCCAATTTCTCAGCACGTAGTACTGCAGCTTTTAATTTACTATAGGACTCCAAATCCGTAGGTGTAATACGATTTCGAATAGCAAACCGGAGTCCAGATTCAAATCTAGTACATTTCTTCTTTTCTGTGACTATCATATGGGCATAATGAGAAAGCTAATTAAACAACACTTCATACTCGGCAACTGATCGATTTCCTTGTTTAAGTTCAAGAAACTCCTTTTCTTTCTGATCTCTGTAAACCTATGGCAAGTATGTATCATGAAATTCTCTTAGAAAATCATCCCAGGTCAATATAGGTGGTTGAACAGTACTATCGGGTATAGTCTCCCACCAATCATACGCATTTCCCTGAAGAAGTGATACTGCATAATCAAACTTTTCTTTAGGAGTACATTTCATCAAGTTCATAATCCTTTCTGTTCGTTTCAGCCATGTTTCTGCCTCCACTGGGTCAGTAGTGCCCACAAAATCAACAGCTCCCATCTTTCTAAGTTTATCATATTTTCTTTCACGTGGTTCAAGGGGATTTACCAATGGATAAGGTGGATACCCTAAATGAGCAGGTATTCCATGCACATGATGCGTAGGTGAATGAGATGAGTGTGACTCTGGCTCGGCCGCTCCTTCCCCTCCATGAACACTTTGCTCATCATTATGTACATGTGTTTCTTGACTCACAACCCTTTGCCTAAAATATGACAGAAATTTTAACTTTTGTATAACATTTAATGATAATACACATGTCATGCCATGATCTACAGAACCCCTACCCGGGCTCTGATACCAAACTAAAATGTAACGCCCTTACCCTTGTAACACGTATTTATATATCATAAACTAGTTCATATGCAGCACGGTTGTATTGCACATGTTAATCATGATCTGTAACCTTTTTCGCAAGCGGAAGCATTAACTTCAAAAGATTAACAACAATTATTCACACATGTGCATTTATCCATATTACATAGTATTAACGACCGTGCCCTTTTATATACAGATCAAAACAGACTCCCTATATGAAAATGCAAATGATGAGCTGAGGGAGAAGGATGGGAATCCAGCCGGCCGATCTTTGATCCATGCTTTAACTTCTGTCACACACTCACGGATCAACTTTTATCTACAACAACTAAAAATTGACAACATTGCATTTGGTGAGTTGCAAGCTCAGCAAGTATAATCTAATAACAAGTTATTTAACATCACACAAGCACATTATCACAATCAATTGATCATATCCTTTATAAACCTATAAATGCACGTGCTTGATCATTTTCTTTTACTGTTATGGGCCAGCTAGTACCAAGAATAAATCGTGATCACGAAGATGGCCATGGCACTCTGTAATTCTTTATTTCACGTAGAGTTCAGTGAACTCGGGGTGGCCGTACGGTACTCTGTAATCCAGAAATTCTGGATGGCTGTAATTCCGTGATTCAAGGTCACTAGTGGCCATAACAGAATCCATTTATCTCTGATGAATGCATTTCTGTAACCACATATTTCCTTTTCGTATCAATAACATCAGTAGAGATCACATATCTCAATTTCATTTCAATCTCATCACATAAAGATCATATATCTCAATTTCATCACAATATCACCAAGGAGAATCATATAATTCACATTAGAGCGCAACAAGCTTCTAATTACCATAGCCAGACAAGTACAATATTCATTCGAACATATCAATTATATAATCACATAAGTCAAATAACAAACTAAAAGATTATACTCACAAGTGGGTGTCTTTATTTCAATGATTTCCCCTAGTCAGCTTTTCCCGCATCTTTATTGGGATTTCGACCTACTAGCATAACGAAAATGCATAATAATATTTAAAATCATCGGTTTAACATTAACAGAATCAAATATATGCATGCTATTTATTACATATTCATGCAGAGGTATAAAAACTAATGTGGTTATTAACTCAAATGGAGTGATGCTTCAATTCAATCTCATCATCTCAATTTCTCTTAACCCGTTGGCAATTGACAAATGAAAATCGTCACATCGCTGTATATATAACACCTAAGGCCTTTGAAACCAAATTCCCCATTATGATCCTAGACTATATATTTGACGCTTATAATTCAATTTCCAATTGGAAGTTCAAATTCAAATGTGAAATACTTACCAATAATGATTACACTTACTATTAGTTATCTTAATTCTATAATCTCAAACTTAGAACAAAAGGTGTGCTTAGTCTGTTATTCTGAAACTATAGTCAATTAGTATATTCTTTAAACATCAAGATAAAATTCCTAAGCATATTAACCTAATAAACAATTCTCGATTCTAACATCTAAATTTAATTAACCCTAAATAAAAGGTATTTTAAATTTTGGATTCAGTAGGAGAAATAAAATATCAGTGCATATAAATTAACCTTTTTAATAATTTTTATAGGAAAAATAATCAGTTGATATATCAAAAAATTGCAGCCTCATGTTCGCCGAGCACTTCTCGTGTATGTGTGTGTTTTATTCTTCTCTTCTTTTTTTTCAAACTAATTATGAGGTTCTTGTATACTAGTTAATTACTTATTCACTAAAAGAAAGTCAAGATTGTTATTAGAACTATGCATATACACAATTAGAATTATATAACTTAAATAATTTCGACAAAGTAATCAAATGGAAAAGCATATGAATTAATCTTACCTATTTTAATAGAGTAATGAAGCTAACTTTTCCTTTTATTGTCTGAGTGTGTTTATGAGTAATAATTCCTATCTATATATTGTCTACCTTTTGTTGTTCTCTCATATCCTAAAGTAGTGAAGTGTGTGTTGAATTACAAGTGTATGACATCAACTATATGACCAACACGTATGCACCATGCTTGGTTGAATTAATCCCCATAAATTATATTATATATCTATCTTGCTTGTTTAGCCCTTAAGGATCTATAGTTAGATAAGTACTGTATACACTAACACACACCCACATAAATATATATATATATATATATATATATATATTAGTGTGATTCTTATATTTTTAACTTAACACATTTCTATTTTTTTCGTAACTATACCAATGTTCATGTGCGTTAACTATCTATATATATACATATTAAATTTACCACATTATATGGGTGTAAAGGTACAGTCAGATGATATACATATATATAATAATATATATTAAAATATATATGTATAATATATATATATATACACACACACTGTTATGTAATTAAGTTAAATCGGAAATTTCATGATTTCACATGCATTCTAATGTGAATATATGTTGTTAAAATGCGTGTGATTATGCTTATGAATATTCAACCCGATGAATTAAAATGCAAAAGTTCTGGGTTATGACAATTCTCCCTCCCTTAAAAATTTCGTCCTCGAAATTTGTACCTGTATCAGTAAGTAACCACGAATATTGCTCCCTCATATGTTGTCCCGTTTCCCATGTAGCTTCTTCTCTAGAATGATTTATCCACAACACTTTTACCAATGGAATCACTCTATTTCTAAGTTGTTTTTCATTGTATCCCACTATTCCAATTGGTTCCTCGACAAAGTAAACAATCAAATCCCATGAAAATAGGAACAGTTACCAACAATATATCTTACCATCCAAAACAAAGTCAAAATCACGAATAAAATGCCTCAATTAATGTCTTCTTCTTCACCAAGATGTTGCTACCTCTGTAAATCGTTCCATTAAAATCTGGAAAAAAAATCCCCTGCTACCTCGATAAATTGTCCATTTGCTTAAGGGTATATAAAGTGTTGCTTAATTGTTATAATAAATGTGCTTATGAACATGAACAATGTTGCTTACTTATTGCTTCTAATTTGCGTTATTCTTGCAGTAAAATTGTCTGCTGAGGAAACTGTCCTTTTATGCAAAAAAAAAATGCTTACATAACAGACTCATATTGCTTGTCAATCGTGTATATGTTGCATATGCACGACAAAATATCAAATGGTGTCTCTTAGCATTTACGAAGAAATAATTTGCTAACTATCTACATTTTTTTTGCTTATTTATTGAATAATAATTGATTTTTATTTTAGTTTATATTTAATTAATTGTTGTTAAGGATAAGTAGAAAATTTTGTTTCAATATCAGTAAAAAAAAGGAGTTATTTTTGGTAGTGCCCACATTCCAGATTTTTTGGGATTTGTTTGAAACCGTGTCTCTGGCCTTATCCGTTGTGAGAAATATGTTGCTTATTGAAGACAAATATGTTGCTTATTGAAGACAAATATGTTGCTTTTTTTAGATATGTTTAAAACCGTATCTCTGAAATTATCTCTTTCCTTTCACAGTCAAACTTGCAATTAATAATGGTGATCCACCAATTTTTAAGACCAATCATTTGCTTAGGTATATATAAAGTGTTGCTTAATTGTTCTTATAAAGTTGTTTATGAACATGAACATTGTTGCTTATTTATTGACTCTATGTTCCATGTTTGACTACACAATAGATGTTTAAAATATACCCTGATATATTTTAGTAATAATACATTGGAAAGGGATGATTAATAATATGCCTGAGCAATGGACGGAGTGTACAAAAAAATTCTGAGGCCCAACAGGAATTTAAATTTCGGACACCAAAAATTCATCAAAAACTGTGTCAAAGCAAATATTGCGCCATCAAAAATTATCACTTGTATAAATAACATTGCATATGTTATACCATAATATTGCTTATATAGCATTTACATCTTGCTTAACTACTCTAAAAATTAAACCAAACCCAACCACAAATTTAAAAATCCAAAACAACATATAATGTTCAACCATTTGGTCAAAATAAAAAAACATCAACATTGTTTTTCTATAATCCTACGTTGTTCCAGCAAACTTCTTTGCCTCTCCCAGATTCAATTCCCTCTGCTCATTCATATCATCCAAACAAATCGCAACGGTATATTTCCTGCACATCATCAATATTTGGCCTTAATAAGCAATATATTTGTACCAAGCATTATATAAAACAGGCATCAGCATAACATAAAACATAAAGAAGCAAAATTAGCAGCAACAAACATGTATTTTAAAATAAACAAACAGAATTATCAGCAACAAAAATGTATTTTAAAATCCCATAAGAGCCACCTCTACCGGACTTCGTTTTTCCAGATAATAAAGATAATTTAAAACAAAAACACAGCAAAATCCTAACCATTTCGTACATACTTGGATATATATATATAAGCATACTACAAAACATACATAAGCGATATTGTTTCCTCATTAAAGCAGTCAACCAACACTTGTGAAAAACACAGATGTGACCATGGTTATTGACAAATAATAAGCAATTCTTGCCTCAATAAAACAATCTCCCCATAGTTTTAAATATCCTCACAATTATTCATGTCCTCCACTATTTGCCTAGCCTCCTGGTACTGTTTATCATAAGAGTATTTCTCGAGGTATTTGAAATTCACGATCATGAATTTGGTGAGGATAACGGAGTACTTCTCCTTCTCCATGGTGTAAATCCAAGTCTCTGATGCGATGTCGTACGCGTGCGATCTAGCGAAGAATCCGACCGCTCGATCCATATTTGATTTCCAGACGGCGAAGGAGACGGAGCTCGGGTCGGGTTTGATGTTGTCGTCGCAGATGAGTACGGCTTTCGTTTTGATGATTTCCCAGGGAAAGGTTTGCAGAGAAGAAATGAAGAAGACGGTTTTGCAGGGATGGTTATGACTCTTCGTTTACCAAAGAGTATAAGATATGCAGTATCTTAGATTACCACGTCCATAAACGGTTCATATTTTTTAGCCCACTACCAAAAATAATTTTCCTCCCAAAAATTGATTTTAATTAAAATTACCAAGATATCCTTTTTTAAATTGAGTTACATATTAAATAATGGTAAAACCTAATTAATCTCAATCGTTTAAAAATTAAATCAATGACTCGGATTTAGTCTCGTGTACTCACCTAAGTTATGTGGACTCACCTGATCTAAATCATATATCTATATATATATATATATTACTGTGATTCTTATATTTGTAACTTAACACATTTCTATTTTTTTCGTAACTATCCCAATGTTCATGTGCGTTAACTATCTATATATATACATATTAAATTTACCACATTATATGGGTGTAAAGGTACAGTCAGATGATATACATATATATAATAATATATATTATAATATATATGTATAATATATATATATACACACACACACTGTTATGTAATTAAGTTAAATCAGAAATTTCATGATTTCACATGCATTCTAATGTGAATATATGTTGTTAAAATGCGTGTAATTATGCTTATGAATATTCAACCCGACGAATTAAAATGCAAAAGTTCTGGGTTATGACATTTGGACTTAACGATGGAGATGAAATGGATGAGGTTTGACTTGAAAGAAGATGATAAAAGTGTTCCACTTGTTCTTTGTTGAAATGATTTGGAGTTCTACCTTTTTGTGCACATCCTCCCTGACCACTTCCTGGAGTAGTCTGGTATGCCCCTCCATGGAACTTTGTTGTAAAATGATTGGCCTGGCTAGAACTCACAGTTGAGATTTTTTCTTCTCGCGAAAAACTGATCATGGCAGTTTTATCTTGATTTAGCCCTTAGGCTTTGATACCATGAACATATTTTGAATACTAATTCAGTGTTATTTTTATTCAATTGAGATAATACACTTATATAGACTAATCACTAACAACAAATCGCTAAACATATTCCTAAGATAGTGCAGATTGATATGCACAAATCAAAATCAAATCCTAAATCAGATCAACTCATCCTGAATACAAATCAAATTTTAATTAAGAAACTTTGACCAATATTTATTCCCTAATCAAATCTGATTTGCCAACAACCTATATAAAGGGACCAAAGCTTGCACGAAGATTAATTCATTCATACAACATACAACACACCAAAATATACAGGATTACAAGATCAAAGGTCTTCTGAGAGATGAGAGCTAGGTTACGAAGAACACCACAAGTCATTTCACATCTACGGAAGCACAAGAGCTTCGAAGGCTTGGAAGGAAGATCCATCCTAACAAGAAGAGGTTTTCTTTCTTAGTTTAGATCTCTTGTCTATACTTAAATGATGTCACAATATTGATTTTAAGTTTGTCTATGAATTTGTTATCAATGTTTGGCTAATCTTTCGCATCCTAGGGCATAATCAAAATTGTGGATTCATGTTAAATCTTGATTGATTGTTTTCTTAATTGATTCATGTGTTCTATTTTATGAATTCGAGTGCTTATTCTTAATTGCTTATTATTTAGCCAATAATTAGCATGTCATATTTGTTAGTGCGAAATTCGGGAGAGGAGTTCTAACAAAGACGAAAATCGAATTTAGACATAAACGGGTGTAACGAGTCCCGAGACCTACAACTGTTTGTGGGGAGTCATTCAATTCATAGATCTTTTGGGAGTTAATAATAGTTGTAACGTATCGGGAGATCTACAATTGTTATTAATCTACTATTTATGCACCGCCCGGGAGGGGGAATAGACTAACTTAGGAATTGAACCCATAGAATTGCATGAATTGGTTATGTGAAATATTAATTGGATTTAATATTGAAGAAGCATGTTGAAATTATGTGCCTAGGGTTGCTTTCGTATTTGTTTAAAATACTTGTGGGTTCGAAAATTTATTTATTTTTATTTTTATTTTTGATTTTTATAAAAACTTGAGATTCGGTTGCTTCAAATAAAATTGGAATATGATGTTGTTATAGCCTAAGTATTTCGTAGTCAATCCCTGAGGAATACGACCTTGCTTGTCATTATTCTATAAACTACACTGTACACTTGCAGTATAGAGATCCAAATATTTTTGGCGAACAAGTTTTTATCGCCGCTACGGTTTAACGATAGTGATGTTAGAAATCTGAAGTATGGCTGAAGACGTAAAACTTAGCGCTTTGTGGGAGGCAACCCAAGAGGTGTCGTGACAAACTCCAGGTTAAAAAAATAAATAAAAATAAATAAAAAAAATAGATGCACACGGGCGTGTGGACGCACATGACCCGACCGTGCGATCTGCTCCTCCAGTTTCAAATTTGACGGATGAGCTCCCGACTTCACCGGAACAATCCAGGTAAGTACTTTTTACGGATTCCTCTTTCTTTTGATAATTTTCTCATATGTTCGGGACGAATCATATTTTAAGTTTGGGGGGTTGTCAAGAATGCATAAATATGTACTGTTGCATTATTGCATTGCATTTAGGATTGCATGAAGAGCGTTAATTTGCATAAAAAAATTCAAAATTTTCGATTTTTTTATTTTGGCACGTTTATCGCTTTAGCACGTTTAATTGCTTTTATGTGTGTTAGGATTAAAAATTCAAAAAAGTACATAAAAAACTTCCGTATGATTCTACTATGAGCATTTGATTTTATGAGATGACATATTCTGTGAATAATGCGATGAATGGTTGTGGAGATGTCTTTTAATTGTTTAGCATTGATTAAGAAAATTGGTATTTGAGTATGTTGCGAAAAATAATCATGTGAGCTTTTGAGCTTTTAACTGCTTTTATATTATGTAGTCTTATTTTTTCTGGAGTGTGTCATTCGTGATTGCTAGAACTCTAGAACTTGCTCTGCTATCTTCATTGAAGCCATGTGTGTGTGCAACTTTTGAAAATGATTTAAGGCCATCTTTGTTTTAGCCTACTTAGCTTAAAAATCATACCTATGAACTCATGATTCCCTAGTTCGCCACTTTGAGCCTTAATTTTTTATTGTTAGCCAGTTTTTGATCTTTAAAATTGAAAGATGATATTTATCCCTAAAATTACTTGAGCTTATAGAAGATGAATAGTTTGGGGGAGATGTGGTGAAATTGTGAAAAAAGAGAGAAAGTTGGCAAAAGAATGAGGGATGAGAAATGTCTAGGTAAATGAAGGATTTATGAAGCTCGAAAAAGAAAGAAAAAATCTCTGAAAAAGAAAGAGAAAAAATCGAGCAAAGGAAAGAAAACAAAGAAAAATTCTGAAAATTTTGAGAATTGAGAGCTTGAGGCTAAAGAAGAAAAGAAAAAAAGGCAAACATGCCTCATAATTAAAAAATGAGAAAAATGGTGGAGTTTAGTTGAAAAGGGAATATATCTTGAAAAACAAAGAGTTTTATGATGAAATTGAGTTGGTGAGTTGCAAGTCTGTGTGCTTAAATTCTATTAGCTCAAGTCAAGTCACCTAATCCAAATTTTCCATATTCTTACCAAAGAGCCTACATTACAACCAAATGAAGGTCCTTTTTGATTCTTAAATTGTGCACACAAAAGTGGTAGAGATGTTAGACGGTTTGCAAGCCTATGGTAGTTTTACATTCACTGCATTGATTTTGAGCGCAAACACTTACCATACACTTTGACAGATGAGTGATACACTACTTACTTGTGAGTCGCGATGTCGAGTACCCAAAAGAGTATTAATTATGCCGAACGTCTAATTGATGACTTCTTGATAATGAATTGCATGGTTTACTTAGATATGGAGTCAAATGAGATTGAATGTTTATAGTGTTCTTGTGTGTTCTTTTTATAATATACGTGAATTTAAGGGATTATTTTGGTATATAATTGATGCATTTATATGTATTTTTAGTGTATTTTACTTGGTTTCCTTTGTTGGGTGTGATACTGCGTACTCTTGTGAATTTTGCAGAAAATAGAGCTAAATTGGATAAAAAGTGATAGCATGTTTCAAAGAATATGTCAAAAGCCAAGGTACGAGCAAAGATGTGAAAGAAGCATGGACGTTCGAACAAAAGGAAATTTCCTTCAAAAAAAAGTCCAAACGCGCTAACAGTTTCCAACACTGGCAGGGTTTAGTATTTTGGCCATAACTTTCTCTACAAAATTTATACTGAGCTGATTCAAGTGGCTATGGAAATCTAAGAGAAAGGGCTACAACTTTCATGAAGACCCCAAAAGTATATTCACACGTTTTACAAGTCACACGACCGTGTGAAGTGCTTCAACGTTTTTCAGAATCAAAAACCAATCGCACGGTTGGCCCATGCAGACCCACACGACCGTGTTGGGTGCCCATGTGAAACCACACGGCCCGTGCGATGTGTCTGCGGATGATTTTGAGTCCTAATCACGTCAGAACTTTACCAGTGATCTGTCAAAGCATCTATATAAGGGGGACCATGGCCTGAATGAATTTTCATCATTGAACATCATCCATACAACATACAACACACCAAAATACATAGGATTACAAGATCAGAGATCTTCTGAGAGAGGAGGGCTAGGTTACGAAGAACACCACTAGGCCTTTCACATCTACGAAAGCACAAGAGCTTCGAAAGCTTGGAAGGAAGATCCATCCTGACAAGAAGGGGTTTTCTTTTTTAGTTTAAATCTCTTGTCTATACTTAAACGATGTCACAATGTTGATTTCAAGTTTGTCTATGAATTTGTTATCAATGTTTGGCTAATCATTCGGATCCTAGGGCATAATCAAAACTATGGATTCATGTTAAATCTTAATTGATTGTTTTCTTAATTGATTCGTGTGTTCTATTTTATGAATTCGAGTGCTTATTCTTAATTCCTTATTATTTAGCCAATAATTAGCATGTCATATTTGTTAGTGCGAAATTCAGGAGAGAAGTTCTAACAAAGATGGAAATCGAATTCAGACATAAATGGGTGTAACGACTCGGGAGACATACAACTGTTTATGGGGAGTCATTCAATTCATAGATCTTTTGAGAGTTAATAATAATTGTAACGTATCGGGAGATCTACAATTGTTATTATACTTTTTATGCGCCGCCGGGAAGGGGAATAGACTAACTTAGGAATTGAACCCATATGATTGCATGAATTGGTTATGTGAAACATTAATTAGATTAATATTGAAGAAGCATGTTGAGATTATGTGCCTAGGGTTGCTTTCGTATTTGTTGAAAATACTTGTGGGGTTCGAAAATTTATTTCTTTTTATTTTTAATTTTTGATTTTTAAAAAATTTGTGATTTTCAGTCACTTCAATAAAATTGGAATGCCATGTTATATAGCCTAAGTGTTTCGTATTTTAGTCCCGAGGAATACGACATTGCTTGCCATTATCCTATAAACTACACTTTGTACACTTGCAAAGATAGAGATCCAAATATTTTTGGCGAAACGAGGTGTGTGATTGACTATGAGAAATATTTCAAAATTTTCATTTTTGAGAGAAATTGTTTTAGAGAGTGTGATTGTTTGTGAAATAAGTGAGTTTTTTCTTAAAAAAAATCTCATTTCTTTTTAAAATTAACTCATTTTTCTCTTTCATTTTCACACTTCTCAATACCCAACTATACTCTTTATTTCTCTCTCATCCTCCTATTCATATAAATAATTTCGGTAATTTCTTTAATTTATTACAATTTTGTTATTTTTCTCTTAATCTTGATAACAAAAGGCATAAAATGAGATCCATATTGCTTATTTTTGGTTCAATTTTTTATTTTTATTTAAATTTCTTATATTATGTTTTACATTATTATTTCGATAAAAAATTCCACAAAAATATCAATATCTTTAAAAGATTCTCCATCACATCAACACAATTATTATTTTTTCTCTATCTATTCTACTTTCACTTTCAAAAAAAAATTCATCACTATTCACTCAGAAAATGAAAGTGGACGGAACGAAAGTACAACCAATCACAGCCTAAGTCTTTGACTTTCTTCACAACTGACTTCTTCAGCTTTCTTTAAGTCCTCCACCCCATAAGTTGAGTCATTTCCTTCATTCTTGGATGACTTTGCTGTAAGTCTTCTGAAAGATACACCTGTTGTACTTGACTGAAGCTTTTTTTGATCCCATCAGCTGATTCTTCTATGCATTCTTCAGCAAGTCTTATGTATCTTCAACTTAGCTCATTATCACTCAACTACTTTTCTAACTATTACAAAGTTGAAATTACATACAGAAATTAGGGTGCCAACTTTCTAATGCTAAGTTTTCTAAGCATCATCAAATCTAAATAATAAATTTCCTAACAAGAAAACTAAAAAAACTGAATATGGGTGAGTATGGGAAGCAGGTCGGATATGTAAGATTCATTTTATGGATTTAGACCTATAAGATGGTCATATACAAATATTTGCCTACATTTTTTGTGTTAGAAAAGGTTAAAAAAGGGAAAATATATCGTCAAGTGAAAAGGGAAAATGTAAATAGTAGTATACTATAATTGTAGTAGAGGAAAAAACACTAAACCCCCAAACTATGCGATTATTTGCATTTTACCATATAAACTATTTTCTTTTACACTTTACCATACAAACTATACAAGTTTTGTACTTTGCCCTATAACGGTCATCGTCAGTGGAATATTCTCCTAATATTCCGGCACGTGCCCTCCACGTGAGGGCAAAATCGTCATTGCCTAAAATTCAAGCATAAGTAGTTACACTTTACCATCTGAACTTTGTTAAGAATTTCACTTTGCCATATCAATTTAAGAAAATTAAAAAATATTTATGTGTATATTCATTTATTTATCTTATTTAATACATAAAAATCACAAAATTAAGTTTAAACCATATCGTGAGCGAATCGAAATAGAAACTTTAGCATATACGAAATTTACTTTTATAATATATATTATCGTATATATTACTTTTTTTTGTATTATAATTTATTTTTTGCATACTAAAATTAAAAAATACTAAATAGATATTATAATTATATTACAATATTTATTTTCATTTTATTTTGCGATATTTTGATTTACCGAAGTACCGACCGAAATACAAAATAAGTATGGTAAAACTTTGAGCCGAACTGATTATTTTGGTACAATATTCAGCACACGATGCGTACCGAATTTTCTGTTCAATTATGGTTTTTGTTCGTTCACCAAATACCTATTGAGTTTAACCTTTACTTGTAAGAGTATGAGAGCAATGTAGTGTGGTGATCGACCAAAGTTGTCTCACAAGAAAAGTTTAGTCAAACGTGTAATTTTTGAATTTATGAAAAACAAAAATAATTCTTTAACACTATAATCAAGTTTTGAATATGCAATTAAGAATTGAACTAAAAATTAAAAGTACATATCTAAAGCAACATCACATTAGAAAATTTGGATGAAATCAATATAAAAAATGTTTAAACCTTAGAGCAATTCAAAGATGTCTAAACCACAAAAAACAAATCGATATCAATGATATTTGTACCCACCTTAATCATAAACCTAAACTCTAAAATGATACCATTGATAATATATTTTACTAAGGTAAATATTAATTAAAATTTTCTTTTACGAATAAAAATTTTTAAAAAATAAATAAATATATATACACATAATTTTTTTTAAATTTTTTTAAATTGATATGACAAAGTGAAAATTGTGCAAAGTTCAGATGACAAAGTGAAATTCTTAACAAAGTTCAGATGTTAAAATGTAACTACTTATGTTTGAATTTTAGGCAAAGACGGTTTTGTCCTCACGTGGAGGGCAAATGCCGGAATATTCGGAGAATATTCCACCGGCAATGACTGCTATAGGGCAAAGTGCAAAACTTGTATAGTTTGTATGAAAAAATGTAAAGAAAATTAGTTCATATGATAAAATGTTAGTGTTTTTTCCTCGTTGTAGTATAACAAAGTTGAGGCTAGAGCAGAGGGCATTAAAGTCAAATCAGAATCACAACCAAAAAGCGGGAAAATCCCCAAATCCCATGCCCATTTATGAAAGAGTTGGGTTGAAATCTGCACTGACAAGTGACACACACCAGCACCATGGCAGGCGGTGGCGGACGGCCATTAAGGGCGCTGAACGTGGCGGAGAAGCCGTCGGTGGCTAAGGCGGTTTCTGGTATACTCTCGAAGACTCCATCAAGCGGCGGACTGAGAGTGAGAGACGGCCGGTCCAGATACAACAGGATCTTCGAATTCAACTACACCATTCAGAACCAGCAAGTTCACATGTCATTCACTTCCGTCACCGGCCACCTCATGGAGCTCGATTTCGAGGATCGGTATCGCAAGTGGCACTCCTGTGACCCCGTCGATCTCTACCATGCCCCCGTTAAGAAATATGTACCTGAGGTAACGTACTAGATTTTCTATGCGTGTTCGGTCTTTGTATTAGATTCCGCGTGTCCATGAGTTACTAGTAAAGTGTGCGTCAAAGGTCAGACGTTGGGTTCTGCGGCGGGTTTGTGTATATATTCCTTGTTTTATAATTCGTTTTTTCCAAGTATATCAGCTTGCAGTTTTATGACTTATACATTTGTAAGTGTTGAGAGAATGATGTACGAGAGTCTAGCAGAGAAGAAAGAATTTTGCCAAGTATGAGCTATGACATTCAGCCCTGAGAAAAATATATTTTCTTCCCTAAGTCTCTATCTTATCAGATAAAGATGGCGGTGGATTTTCTTCAGAAAAATTACGTCTTGGATATGAATGGTTATGTTTAATGATGTGGCAATGCACGTTTAAATTTTCTATTTTTTCTCTGGACTGATGTGATTGTTGAGAAATCTTGTTTTTTCTCTCATGGTTTTCAAATGAAAGTTGATTTTGAAGGAACAAGAATTGAGCTTGGCTCTGGAGCATTCTCCCTATTAAGGAACATCTGAGTTATTGATGTATTTTGATAATTCTGTAAAAATATCTGATATCATTTGTGGGAGGGGGCAAGAATATAGAATAATATGAATGTATGAGTTTTATAGTTTCACTCCTTTTTCCTTGATTTAGGATAAATCAGAAATCGAAAAGACACTGGAGGAAGAAGCTAGAAAGTGTCAGTGGCTTATATTGTGGCTTGATTGTGATAGAGAAGGAGAAAATATAGCATTTGAGGTGGTAAAAGTTTGCACACGAGCAAATCGTAATCTCAACATCTGGAGAGCTCGTTTCTCTGCCTTAATTGATAGGTTTGATGGCGGGATGATATTCTACATTTGTTTATACTGATTGCCTTTTCAGCTTTATTTGCTTATATATATAGTAACACATATTGGGATGCTCAGGGAAATTCATTATTCAGTGCAGCACCTTGTTCGGCCTAATCAGTTGTTTTCCGATGCCGTGGATGCTCGACAAGTGAGTCATTGAATGCTCACTGGGTTATAATTTTTTCAATCAATATCCCTAAAGCTTTCTTTGACCTTACTTGAAATTCGTTACGTCTTTATAGTGCTCAATTTATCCTATATTGTGTTACCTGTGATATACAACTTCGTGCTACATTGTGTTGGCTGTAAAATGTGGAGAACATCGAAATACCTTTTAATTCAACTCTCAAAATTCAATACAATTAAAGGAATTTGAATGTAATGCAGGAAATAGATCTTCGAATAGGAGCTTCCTTCACCCGGTTTCAGACTATGCTTTTGAGAGATGCATTTGTCCTTGATTTCGCTACAGACAACACAAATGTTATTTTAAGCTATGGTCCTTGCCAGGTAAGCTACATCCAGCAAGCAAGAGAATATGAATGAGAGTTCAGATTTATCTGTTGATTAATGCTGTTGTTTCTTCTACAATCTTATGTCACATAGTTCAACACTTTTTTTTACTGTATGAAGTGCTGATTATTATTGTCTGCAGTTCCCGACCCTAGGCTTTATTGTAGAGAGGTTCTGGGAAGTCCAATCACATGAACCGGAAGAGTTCTGGACTATTAATTGTACTCATAATTCAGAAGAAGGCACAGCTACATTTAATTGGATGTAATTATAATTCATCTTGCTGTCATTTTGAGATCAGATTATTTAATACTGAACCTAATTGCTTTATCACTTAGCAGGCGAGGGCATTTGTTTGATTACACATGTGCAACGATAATATATGAAATGTGTGTCCAGGAACCCACAGCAACTGTGAGTCTCTATAGACTGGAGACTTACTAATTTCCAGAAATTAAGCTCATTACTGTTGGTTGGGTCGTTGTAGTCACAATTTTTCACCTTCAGGTAACAAATGTTAGACAACAGGAGAAGCTTAAATATCCTCCTCATCCTTTGAGTACAATAGAGCTTGAAAAGCGTGCTTCACGTTACTTCAGAATGAGCTCAGAACATACCATGAAGGTCAGCTTCTGCTTGTCAAGAATGTGTCATACTTTCTCATCCTTCACCTTTTTCTTGATTTCACTGAAGTGGCAGCCTGAATTTTGTGCATTTCCTCACACTTGTTGTACTTGTGATTTTTATTCATTTCAGTTAATTTGAAACTCTAGTACTGATAAAGACTTTTCATTGTGTTAATACTTGAAAGGATTATACTAGTTTTTCAAAATTTAAGAAAATAGTAAATACACCTTGAGCACGTTATTTTATGATTCTTTTTCTGTCCATCTCCAATCTTTGATGAACTGTAGCCTTAGGTTAAATAGGACAATCAGAACATTTAATTGACTTGGACATTCATATTCCTCCATGTTTGATATATAATCGACCGAGCATACGTGAATATCATATATGATGGGAAGTTAGATTTCCAGTCCTTCTAATGCTCTCAGTGGGACCATGGAGCTTTACTATCTGGCTTTCCTTGTGTCATTGAAACTTTCTTTTGGTAAACTAGGTAGCGTAAAGATTTCAGTGGCATAACATAGGAAAGTATTCCGGACATAATTGCTTCTCCTAAGTATCTTATGTTTTTTATATGTAACTTGTGAAGATGGGTTTCCACTTCCCAGCATCTACATTGTAAATTAGTTGGAATTGATGGAAATCACTGTGATATCCTTCAAAACCATCTATCAAGATCAAATAACAGAGTAGTTTCTTTCTGAGCATTCAATTGTCCAACACTTTTCTTATTTTCCAAGGCATATATAGCTCAAATTCAATTTTGTGTATCTGCTTTTCCAAAATAGGTAGCCGAAGATCTATATCAAGCTGGTTTTATTAGTTATCCTCGTACCGAGACTGATTGTTTCTCAGTCAGAACAGATTTGCATGTAAGTAATGGATTTTTACCTGTGACCCTGAGTAATTTGTTTAGTGAGCCACATGAAGCAGAGTCATTACCAGCACTTAGCAACAGGCTTATATGTGTTCCTTATTGGTGTTGACAGAAATCTGGATGAATTTGATAATTTGCACCCTTTTGATGGTTTAAGGTTAAATTACTTTCATAATAAATTGAATAACTCAAATTCTTCATTATACCAAAGTTTAATGGCCAGAAAATATTCAGCAAAAAATGTCCATTAGCATGTAAATGAGTGTTTTAACATTTGCTTGGACATTCATATTGGGTTCATGGCACACTATATTTAAAATTTAGAAAGATAAATGCCAATATTTTGCAAAATTGTCTCAGCATGACCATCCCCAGTTCAACTTATCAACATGCATTTCCTTTTCATTTTTTATTTTTATTTTTTTTGGTGTACAATTTCTGTGACCTCTTCTTGTTTGGTGTAGACAATTGTGCAAGAACAGCAAGGACACCCAGTATGGGGCTCGTATGCCCAGCGGTTGCTGGATCCTGAAGCAAGTCTTTGGAGAAACCCTAGTGGTGGTGGACATGATGACAAAGCCCATCCTCCCATTCACCCAACCAAATTTTCTGCTGGAGAATCTGGATGGAGTCCAGATCACCATGTCGGTACCACTTTTTGATAGAAATTGTTACTTTGGTGGAGTACGCTTTACCGATTATTTGGAAATTGGAAACATTTGTGAAGTTTAAGTGAATACTTTGTAACAGAAAGTGTACGAACTGGTTGTTTGCCATTTCCTGGCATGCGTGTCTCAACCAGCCATAGGTGCTGAAACTACAGTTGAAATTGACATTGCTGGTGAACAATTTTCCGCATCTGGAAGAGTGATAATTGCTGTGAGTTCTACTTCTTAAGTTCTTCTTTTGTGGTTGCATTATCTGTTCGTTATGATTGGTGCACTGGGTGAAAATACATTAACTCAATAGATTTGCAATGGACTTAAACTGTCCACCACGTTGGAAGGCTGAAATTCAGTTATGATTACGCTATTTTTATGGAGGGAGAATAGAAATTTAGGCAGTGCGTAACCTTACAATTTTATTAGGAGCCTTGATGCCTTGATGCATACAAGATCTCGCGGGCTGGCTATTCGTTTCTTACTATTTCCCTTATTTAGTGCTGAACACTTATGATTGATTTCCTGTCTTCGGTTGCTGAGTGACTTGTGTTGATTTATGTTTTCCAGAAAAATTACTTGGATGTATATCGATTTGAAACTTGGGGAGGTTCAATGATCCCAACATACAACTATGGGCAACAGGTTTTTGTAATTCTCACTATTTATCTGCTTTTGGAAAGGTGTTACTCCAGTCTTTGTGAGTACATTGTTTATTAAAATTTAATCTTGATTTTGATTATTAAGAGATTTACCTGTGTCTAGTTCGTAATATACCTTGAGTATTTTTTCAGACATCTAACGGATATATATGCGAAGGAATTGAATCCATTTATTTATTAGACAGCAGGATAATTGCCGTCCTCTATTGATGTGTTTCTGATTTCTCCTTGACTTTTCCTATAAAAGAATTTTTAAACCATTGACGCACTTTTCTTTTTTCTATTTCGTAAAGAAAATCCCGATAGGCCACTAAATGATAAAATGATATATAGGATTTTGTGAAGTTTTTGGCAGTATATAATTTTTCTGTCCATTCCTGCATTTAGTGGCTTATTCATTTGCAAATTGCTCTGAACCATACATTTCTATATTGGGGTTGAATTCATTGGTCAATTTAATCTCCATCTTCTAAATCTAGAACTGCGGATTTAAGGATGTAGTTATGTACATGTAATCTTTCAATTATACGGAAGAATGGGTTATTTAAAAACTTATTCGAAATTCATAAGTTGGTGGTTGAATTTACTTCTTTGCATGTTGTAGATCCTGCCAGACTTGGGATGTTTTTTTTATGTAAATATTAAATTAGAAATATAGAATACTTCAAATTGCAACTGGTTTAGAATTCCGAATAGTGATTGTCTGAAGTTTGTAAAATTAAGATGCATTTTATTGGCAGAATAAATCTTCACAGGAGATTTCATTTCATGATTGAAGCATGTAACATACTGGTTAATTAGATTTTGAATAGTATGTGAATGCCAAGCTGCTTGAAAGAGTAAAATGGAGCATCATTTGAGATGCCCAATCACCAGAAAAGGGGAAAAGTGAAAACAAGAAATGGCAAGGACAGAGGCATATGTTTGTTCACTGAATTGATGAACACTTTTGATTTATGGATTGGCCACCTGTTTGAATCAATCAATTTAGAGAACATAATACTTAATTTCTAATGCATGGTGGTTTATGCAGTTTACACCCACCACATTGACTCTTGATGCAGGAGTTACGAGACCTCCGCCTCTTCTAAGTGAGGCTGATTTACTAAGTTGTATGGACAAGGTAAGGAATCTATGAATTATGGAGGAAATACATATTTCATCCCATATTTCATACTTTTTCATAGATACCCATAGAGATTTGTTACCGATGCTATTCATTATAATTTATACTTTATTTTAATTTGATAGGCAGGTATTGGAACCGATGCGACAATGCATGATCACATAAAAAAGCTTCTTGACCGCTTTTATGCCACTAAAGACTCAAGCATGCGTTTCTCACCTACAAAACTTGTAACTTCTTCCTTCCTCTCAGAGATTATTTGTTTTATCCTGACAATAGCATTTCCCCTTTCCCTTTCTCTCAAATGCATGTTGCTTTGCTTGAAACTGTTAATTGACATATATATTTGGTTATCAAATGTATCTTCCAGGAATGAAGAATATTAAGTTTGCTATGGGGAACTACCCCCACCCCACCACGCCTCACCCCTCCCCCCCCAAAAAAAAAAAAAAAAAAAAAAAACCAAAAAAAGGGGGGGGGGTTGCTCACAAAGAATGATATGGAGAATGGCTAATTGGTGAAGATTCAATGAGATTAACTGATCATCTCCTGATGTAGTGGCATGGATTCGCATGTAGAATAATGGGTTAGATAGATACAGCATGGGAAAGATTAACCCAAGAAACAGCCTAGACCAGTAATATTTTTCTGAGATATACCTGAAATTTAAAATCCTTTTGTCAAAGGATGAAAACATTGGATATCCACATAGGTTGTGGGAGGCAATTTGAACTAGTTTTTATAGGGGTGTAGAACATCTTGGGTTTAACATTTTCACATGTCATTGTGGTTTGTTTAACTATGAAGATTTATTGCACTGAACGGTATATACTATGCATCTGCATATGTTTGTAGAATTTTATGTCAATATGCCGAGGTTTTACAGACTATGCTTACATTCACTGTATGTAGATAGTTGCATATCTGATCTTTGTTTTGAATCTTGAATCTACTGTTTAAAAGATCTGATTGAACTTTGAACTTTAAACTTCTACCTCCCAGTTTAACATTAAAGTTGACAGGAATGAGTATGTTGAAAGGGTTATTCGGCAGGCCAGTGCCTTTTAACATTCTGTTGCTTGGCATATCTATTCCATTGTCCAGATTTACAATCCTTTTTTTGCCCAAGCATCTTAAAAATTAATGCAAAAGACAGTTTGAAATGACCAAGAAATTCGTGTACCTTTGTCTTTAAAAGAGGTTTGGTTTTATTTTATGCAGAGTACCTATGAGTCTGCCTTCCTGTTTCCTGGCTCCATTCAACAATTTAAAAGATTGCTTTGTATTTTCATTGAAGTATTTGTTAAAATTTATTGTTAATCTACTTGTCTCAGTTATTCAGTAATTTGTTAATTCAAAGCAGGACAAATATTTGTACACTGTAATCAAGTGCCACAGACTTCTAATCCAAGCTTTATGTAATTCCAGGGTGAGGCACTGGTAATGGGATATGATGATATGGGGTGAGTTAATTATGTTAATATCAGTCTGCCAGTATGTTACCTTGCATGCATTATGTGATTGATTCCTCTTGAGTGGTGCTACTCACATAACACAGTTTATAAACTTGTTCATTATGATCCCATGACAATAAACATCAACATAATACAAAAAAAGAAAAAATAATGAAATGTACTGAGCTAACCGAATGATGCAAGTATGCAACTAAGTTGCCTTTATTTATGCACCACTCCCACTTCTCTTTTAGGCTGGTGCTTAATGGGGTCTCTGTTTCCCAAATTTCTTATTCACGTTTTCCTTTTCTTTTTGTTTTGCTCCAGTAACTTCTTAGTCAGGCTTTAGTTTGTTTTATCATTAACTACATTGTGGTCTTCATTTACTAGTCAAATCCCATGCTGAACCAAAAACTAACTTCCGATTATGCTAGAAACTAAACCTGGCCTTGCACATGTTTATGCTCGGATGGGAAGGGGGGGTGGGGCTGGAGGAATTGAGTTAAGTCATTGGTTATTAGGCAGATGCAAGGTCAGTTGGTAAACAAAGTAGAATAAAATTCTTTGCACCACAGTATTTCAATCTTCTTGTGCATTATTTATGATAAAAGCCATCAATTTTGTTTATGAATTCAATTTCCTAAGTGGAATAGGATAGTCTCAGACTGCATGAACTGTTGCTTGGCATCAACATAGGCATCTAATCATTTGCATAATAGCAGGTTAAACTCCCACGTTTATAAATGAGATGTAAACATGTATGTTGAGATAAAAAAACACCGGTTTTGATTAAAACCAGCACATTTGGTAAATGGTTTGGTTTTCTTGGACCAGTTATGAATTGTGGAAACCATATCTCCGTGCTATGATGGAGAGTGATATGAAAGCAGTTAGCATGGGCACAAAGAGAAAAGCTGAAGTTTTGGAAGCTTGCCTACAGCAAATGAAAGCCTGCTTTGTGGATGTAAGTTAACCTCACGTGTCAATATAATAATTCTTTATTTTTTTTCTTCACACACACACCCTCCAGGTCATGAGAGCACCTATGTCTAATGTCTATTATTTACTTCTACTGCCATCGTCTTTTCCATTGTTAAGTTGGCACGGCCGCATGGGGCTAATCAGGGTTTATACGTTTACTAAGCACTAGTTTCACAGATAATAAACAATACATATTTGCAATCTGTTGCGAATTCTGTGGATGTGAAAATAGACCTTTGACTGAAGCATGCAGTTAGACTCAAGTGCATGATTGTTAATTGTATCTTGTTGATTAATGCGTGCATCAGACCTGCAGATCGTGCATCAATAATCTGAAATATCTTTTGGTAGGCATATGAAACCCCATCGTTGATTGTAAGTCAAGCAAGAGATGATGTTTGTGTTCCTCTAATTGTGTTCTTGGCAATGTTCACTACATGTATTTGCAGTTTGCAGAATACTATCTTTTGCCCTTGTGCATTTTGTCTTCTCTGACATGTACAGCTATATTATTCTTTTCATCATTTCCATTCCTTTAGTTATAAGCTTTTTTTACAGGCTAGATTAAACAAAGGAAAACTGTTTGAAGCCATGGCTGTTTTCTTTGAGAGGTAAATAGGGTATTTCCTTTTGTGAGCTGAGAATTCTGTACCTTTAGTGACAAATATATACTGCCTATTCAGGTCAAATAGATCTAATAGCAATGAGCAGCATGCAATTGGGGAAGTCGTTCGGAAATGTGGTCTCTGTCAGGAATCAGATATGGTCCTCAGGAAAAAGCCGGTATTTGCTGATACCCTTTTTTAGCTTAATGCTGTTATAACAGGTCACATGGGAATTATCTCGACAGTTCCTATGGACATTGAGACTTCAATGTCCTCTAATTGGTGGCATATGCTAACATAGTTTGGGACACTGATTTAGATGCTTCGTCGACTAATGGTGTCCCGTGATTCAATTCTATAATTTCACAATTTTGTTTTTGGTTTTGTAAATGCCCTCTCTTGGTTAACTTATAAATGCCTTTTCTTTATCTTGGATGTAAAATATGTTATACAATCTGGATATGCAGCTAGAAGTTATTACTGGCTTATTTGCTTCTTGTAATTCGAACTTCTGAAGTCATTGTCATTCAAATAGACTCATCTGGTGGCCCTGTTACTATGCCTCTTGCATCCTAAACCTGTCACAGTTTTTTCTGGAATGTCCTAATCTCAGAAGTGAATAAAATTAGACGAACAAACGCTGCAGTGATATGTGGAAACTATTCATCAAATCTTTGTTTCTAATTCTCCATGAGCTCTATTTCGCTGTTCACCTCTCCCTTCACAGTTTTTGTATTGGGTGGGTGGATGGGTCAATATTCGCTTTCCAAAGTATATCTCGTTATGGATATACTCTTTCAACGTAGGACAGTATAGTGAAGTTTGTATACGTTATATTTCTGCATTTGACGATTCCCCATATCCTCTGCAGGATGGAAATTTCATGGTTGGGTGCTTGG
Source organism: Rehmannia glutinosa (assembly GCA_016081115.2). Classification (NCBI taxonomy): domain Eukaryota; kingdom Viridiplantae; phylum Streptophyta; class Magnoliopsida; order Lamiales; family Orobanchaceae; genus Rehmannia; species Rehmannia glutinosa. Next base: position 40,365 of record JABTTQ020002202.1, on the reverse strand, counting down.
GCTTCCCTCAGGTAGGTCCCTTTACAACCTTTTGGAAAATATCCACTCCCCTTGACTTTCAAACAAGTACTATGTGGACAAACCTTGCGATGACTTGAATAACTAGTGAGCATCCCTTAGCAAACATATTTTGAAAGGGGTGGCAATATGATTTGGGATCCATGGATGATTGGATGGTTTCCATCATACTTCTAAGAGTGTGGAATTTGCTTAGATTACATCATAACACTAATGATGTGTATAGAAATTAAATCTGATATGCACTGGAAAATGGCATACCGTGTTGATATGAAAAACCAATTACATGCAAACACCTAGATTGACAATAATATGGTTACAAAATTAGTAAAATGACATTCAAAATCATAAAATTGATGGTTAGTCTAATGCATTTCTATCTGGGAATTGGATTTTGGATCTTATCCCCCACCCATCCATTTGTGACCCCTTCATCTTCTTTTGTTGCCTGAGTAGACATAAAATAGAATGTTTAATAGCATTAGGGCCCATTAGACTGAATTCCTTCTTTGGAAAAATAGAAAGTATAGCAACATTAGGGCCCAGGAGGCTGACTTAAAACTAGAGTTAAACTTTCTTAGTCTTTCCATTATGTGCTTTGAAAACTTGCTAGTCTTGGTTTGGGTGTCTGTGGTCTTAATTGGTTACTGTGAGACAACTTTTAATGCGTCAGGCATCTCTTTTGTTCACTTTATACCTCTATCTTCTTTTTCAGGGATCCGTATATCGCCAACAATTTTTGCTTGTGTGGTTGTTGATATGTAACTGAACATGCATCTGGATTTTTTATAAGCTTGAGATCAAAGTATTCTCAACTCTTTGGTAACTTTATATTCTTTGTTGTAACTTTCCAGTGTAGGAATGTCGTCTGGCTTCCAGGATCTGTATCAGAAGCCATAGTTACCACAAATATTTGCAGTACCTGCTCTCCAGGTTGCTGATATTGGATTCTTTTGTGAAGTTGTTGCCATAATATCTATCTATTTTATTAAGTTCCCTGTGCTATAAATTTTTGATAATTGACTTCATTTTCATATGAATCCTTATCTATAAGCTTCTTTATGCAAGTTTAGTATATTTGCTGATATGCAAACATTGTGTACAGGACCTGTTTACTTGATTCAGTTTAAATTTAAATCGGCTGGAAATACCACCAAACTACAATGTTAATCATTTGGGTAAGATTGTCCTTTAGGAAATTAGGGCCATTCAACCCGTGCATTCACTTTTTTTCTTTGATATTCAGTATTCTGATATTCTCCAATATGTTCCTTAGGCATATTGCTTTAGCTTGAAGCACTTCTACACTTTTTAGTTTGTATAGAAGAAGCTATTAGCTAGAAGGAAATATATCAAAAGAGATGAAACCAAAATACAAAGAAAGTATTACATGAGTAAAAAGGAAAGTTAAAGTTCCACATTCATATAATCTCTTTGCTAAAGTTCTCTAAACTGAGTTGTTATATCTTGTCAAGTTGCAATTCTTCATTAGGTCATAAAGTTTGTCTATTGTATGTCTGACAATGTAGAATATGTAAGTGTAAACTGAATTGTTATAATTTTTCAGGTTGCATTGGCGGTTGTGATGACATTCTGAGGCAGCTGGTGGAAGTATGTGGAACTGGATCCCGCAACAACTCCAGTGTTCCTGGTATGTACGAGATGCATAGTTGAGACTTTGTCATGGGAAGCTATTGTAAATCTCAATCTCTCTCTCTCTCTCTATATATATATATATCAAAAAAACCCTGAAGTTTGGACTAATTACAAAAAAAAACCAAAGATTTTTGGAAATTGCAAAAAACCCCTCTACGTAGATCCGTCTTACACTTTCCCTCTTAATATGCAAAAAACATTTCAAAAGCTCCCCTTACGTTTATCAAAATATTATAGTTAAATAATTTAACTATAATAAATTTAAGACAATCAAACCTCAAGTTTTTTTTTCTAATTTTCAAAAATCTTGGTTTTTTCGTAATCAACCCAAACATTAGGGGGCTTTTTGTAATTATCCCTATATATATATGCATATAAGTAGTCAAGTATGTTACATGGACACTCACACAACAATGCTTCAAGAATATGATACAATTTAAACAATTATGGCACAAGACGATCATCAAACTTTTACAAAAATTACATAATAATAATTATGTTAGAAAATTTAATGCTAAAAAATTTGTACTAATTCGATAAATGAAACATCTTACTGTTGTAATGTAAGAAAACTTAACTCCTATCCCATTTTTATGTATCCCTTTTGTCCCATTTTTATGTATCCCTTTTGACTCAACATGAAGTTTTTTATTAGAGTTCAAATGGTGACATTTATTTATATGTTTATAGTTTGCTCTTAAAAGTAAAGGTTGATGTTAGTGGTTCAACATCATTACTTTTGGTAAAAGGCAATTGTTGGGGTACAAATCTCATTTTAGGAAATGGAACCTTATTTTAGGACATCTCAAAATAAGAAATAGGATTGATGAATTTTGTTGGATTTGGGTATAAAAAGTATGAGATTGTTGTGTTATAAAAGTAATGTACAAGTTGTACATCAACAACGAGGGCGATCCGATCAATTTTTAGCTTGAGTCGAACTTTGAAAAATGCAACCTATTTTTTTCTATACAAACTTAAGGGGAACATTAAACAACAAAAGAAATAATAATGTTCAATATATAAAACAATTCACTCATATGACATCTATGCTAAAAAATCAAAATAATTATTTAAATGTACCCCGCCTCACAATTTTGACGGCCAAAGTAATAGTCAAGTCAGTATAATCAAGTTGTTCAATAGTTCATTTGTCAATCAATAAATTAGCAACTCGTTCAATCTTTCTTGTGACATTATTGATCAGAGAAAAGTTTTGATGAGCTTCAACTTCGACAATATATTTTTTAAAATTAGGTATGATAATTTTGTTAGCAATGATATAAGGGGAATCAGTGTGGGCCGTTCATTCTTGGTGGGAGAACTCAACCAGTAGGTTGTAATCAGGAACTTCTAAGGGAATCGATCTGCCTGCAATTGAGAACTTTTAATTTCTTTTTCTTCATTAAAAAGTAAAAAATATAAGGTTGCATTGGATAGGAGAATTTGGATTTGGGAATAAGATTTTGTGGAAGGATTTCAAATTATTCCATCTAAGATGGATTTGAAATCCTCCAAAATGATTTAAAAAATGGCTTCCAATAATTTGAAATCCATATGAATGATTTCATCCAAACAAGCTCAATGGACTTGTTATTATAGACTTTAAATCCTTAGCTCCAAATTCATCAATCCAAATGGTGCCTAAGGGAATCGATCTGGGCCGTTCATGGTGGGAGAACTCGCCACTATGTTTCAATTGAAAACTTTTATTTTCTTTATCTACATTGAAAAGTAATATAAAAAAGAAACTTGTGGGCAAATGAATTTGAACCTAGATCCCTTTTAAAGTTTCAAGAATAGCAAACATTCAACTACTAGACTAGAATTATTTTTGGTGCAATATTTTTATTTATTTTATATATGTACTGTATATAACACAAAAATTCTGGGCCCCTAAATTTCATATTTTTTCAGGCCGAGTCGACCGACTCCTTTGCCTAATGAAAGGAGCGGCCTTGTACATCATTAAGTGTAATTCAACTTGATAATACATGAATTAGTTAATTTTGCTATAAATCATATAAAAATACGTTAAATCATTTACATTTACACATAGTTGATCACTTATAATTTTTAGTCATTCCTAGACGTGGTTAATACACATACCATAAGTGTTGGATTATATATATATATATATATATATTTAAAAATTCTTTGCATTTGATGCACGTATTTCTAAATGTAAAAGAATAATTAAACATTAAACGGATCGTTCATCATGAGTAAATGACTGTAAGGTGTAAGATTTCTAGACAAGTACAAAAAAATTTGGCAAACAAACATAATATTGCAAAAAATGATAGAAAATGAATATTGTGATATGCTCATATCACATTGTACCATCAATAGTAAATCCATGTGACTAGCTTTCAGTAAGAAGGTTTATTTGATTGGGATTCAGGTATAATAAAAATGGTGATAACCATGTGCCTTTATGTTGCAGAAAAAAAAAAACACTGACAGTGGAGCAGGATATCATTATTGAAACCTAATAAATTGAGAAGATACAAATTCCTGCCCAAAATCCTCGCGATTTATGTTGAAAAATTTGTAAATCCTATAGTGAAGATGACGATGCATGCCAATTGGGCGCACACTTGTTCGTAGGAATTATATGGGAACGCTCTATTTAATTTGTTTTACCATTTTACCCACTCGTTTTAAATCCACATTGCATCGTACATGCATATATAAATTGTCTGCATACACATGTAGTGACCCGCATTCACAATACATTTTTTCACAAAAAATACATATACTTTTTGCTATTTATGAAATTAATGCTTTTCTTCTTTCATATTGGTGCGTTGATATGAATTGGCCAGAAGCTTTAGGTTGTTGAAAACGTGGGCATAGAGTATATCTTTTCTCTTTTATACACAAATGGTGTAAAATCATCAATTTGTTATGTATTTTAGGTAGGACATCAAATAGAATAAGAATATTTTTTATAGATGATACATACTGAATTATATAATTGTTTTCTGTAATTCCAAATAAATAAAGAATACACAACATTCAAGGAGTTTGGCGCAATAAGTGGATGCCAATTAATATTAAATTTGCCGTTTTGCTGACTAGACAAGTATCCATATAGAATGCCCGCACCTAAACTTTTGTGTCATCTCACTTTAATAATCTCGCAAAATTATTGCAAATGTGTAGTCAATGTAAACAATTGACTCTAGAAGTTTAGTGAGCGTGCTATTGTTCAACCATATTTACTATGTAAAAATTTGCTGGCTATTGTTTCCAGGAAGAGGACAAGGGCCTACATCATCCTCCAGCAGTGCCCAGCAAAGTAGTTTCAGAAGTCAGGGTGTTTGGCAAACAGGGCATTCTTCTGGTTCATATGCAAATGCACCTGAGAGTTCACGAGGTCGTAATTCCCGATCTCAGGAAGCTGGTAAACAAGATGGTTTGATGGTTCTACTATCTTTTTTCTGAACTTACTATTGCTATTCATGTTTTGGGACTTTTTGGTGTTATATCTGCCTACATGACATTTTAATATCAACCATCTTTTTTCCTCATCCTCTATGTTACATGCATGACCCTCACAATTACAGGAGAATTGATCTTTTAAGTCTGATGCAAACAAGAATTAAATTCTCAGAAGGCTAATTATCAGAAAATGAAGGGACTCATGGACTATAAACGAATTCCATTGAGGAAGTAGTTTCTCTTTTGCAAAAGCAAATATGCAAAAATTGCTTGTGCTAATAAATCATTCATTCATAATGGGCCCCAACGTTAAGCGTTATCCTTTTTTTTCTGTACGTGGCTTTCATCATCACCTGAAGTACACTGTTCCTGTAGCAGAGGGGTTGAGAAAGTAGAGAATATAATTCACAATATGAAAACTTTGAAACTGCATCAGCTCTGCTTACCCTGTATTAAGCTCTAAAATCTGTTGATTTGAGCTTATAAATCTGCTAATGAGTAAATGACCTGTCAGCTAGAGTTAGAATGATATATCTAACTTTTGGTTCCATTTTTCTTTCTTTTTCATTTGATGGCACAGGAGAATCTTCAATTCCATGCTCCTCATGTGGCGCTCCTTGCAATTTGCGCACGGCTAATACTCCGGCTAATAGAGGAAGGAAGTTCTATTCCTGTCAGGCTCAGGGATGCAACTTCTTTGTGTAAGTCAATTATGGTTTATCAATGTACTTTTTTTTACGTGATAATAAATTCTTAGCATGTCAAGAATGTGTTTTCCCCATCAAAGCATTTCGGTCAGGCATTTCTTGGAGTTACTTCCATATCTTGTGATGGTATCCAATTGTTTCTGCCTGTACTTTTATAGAGCGTATTCTTTTACTCTGATCTATTGACATCATTTGTAGTATGTTAGAGACGATGTCATCCCGTAGGAGCAATGCTAGCATCCAGCTGATGCCTCATAGTTGATTGTGCAGATTTGTCTAAACAATTTGTTTATTGGCCTTATTTAAATTTCTCAATGTCAATAGAATTTAACGTTTGCATGATCAGGCACCTTGACGAGAGATATCAAATTCGCGTCTCTGATTATGTAAACTTTGTGTCTAGATCTGTATAAGTGATTATGATGCTGAAACAACCAAATCAAAACCGAAATATTTTGAATTGACCATAAGGTCTGCTGAGGGAATATATAGTTGTGCTTGTGGACAACCAAATTGATTTTCAAGAACTTTTTGGTTTATATGGCTTTGTCTGCAATGCAGTTGGGAAGTTAATGCCAGTAGTGGAGAAACAGTTCCACGAGGAAGCATCAGTAGATCAGCGTCCAATCCCAGCAGAAGAGGTGGTCGTGGCAGGAGTAATCGGAGTGGAGGACGGACAAATGGCGTATCTTTCATGTCGGCTACTGGTGAGCCCATATCTGGCAGGTGTTTTGTTTGTGGTGATCCAGGACACTTTGCAAATGCTTGCCCAAATCGTGGTAGGTAACTCTCCAAATTGTGAGATTTAATGATTTTTGCCCTTACAACCGGAGGATTTAACTGTATATGACATCAACTTAAACTATTTGTTGGTAACTTGGCGAGTTCTGTATTATATGCAATGCCAAGCAGTAGTTGGTTATAGAAAATTTAAGATTTATTATTTTGTTGGTTTAACAGATGTTCGAGGCTTTTGACAGAAAAGCTAATTTATGTTGCAGTCACTCTTCCATGCAGTTCTATTAAAGATGCAATGCTAATTACATATGCTATTAATGAACTCTAAACCGTGCCTAAAAATGAAATTATAAATATAAAGAGTTGACATACCAAATCATTCGCTCTTATTCTATAATACAATCTGTACATGTGTAGAATTTCTTTTATAGTGTTCTCATATATGATGGACTAGATTTAATCAAGCAAAAGCTGCCAATTTGGTTTTGGGTGGATCGACAAGACAACGATTAAGAAGGTCATCAACTGAAGTGTAGTTGTGCTCTGGGTACAGCTTTGAGGCTTCCAAGTCATTGTCTGTGAGTTCAAAGCTGACCTGAGTACCAGCAATGAACATATTGTGAAGAATTGCCACTGGGATGTTGTCTGGGAACGGTAGGTCTGCACAAACAAAATTAATTCAACATTTTAACATATGCAATATTTAAATGAAGAAGAAAAGAAAAAAAGGAATACTAGAAATTTATCAATAAGTTATACAAAAACTTTACATTGGAAAATAACTTCACATGCCAGAAAATAACTTTACAAATTACATACGAGTATGTATGTATTTATGTTCTACAGACTACAGCAGTGGGCAAAAGCTTGTTACTTTGAGAGAGGGTGATGATTTCCTGTTCAGGAACATGTTTCCTTTTAATGGTTCGCCCTGTTTTGTGCTCCCAAGCAGCAACCAAATCTAATTGAGAGATGATGTTTTTGGGGGGTCTGTAGATAATGACTCTATTGGCAACTCGAGGATCAGTTGCCGCTTTCAGTGTGTAAACTGCTATATCTTCTTCGTAGTTGAACACCGCTGCATATCAAAAGACAACATCATATCCCATTAACGTGTTAACACGAAAATTTTGTAATTTTATGTTTCACTAACTCATTCAAGAAATTGGCATTCTTAATTCCCAACCAACGGGGATTTTTTAAATATTTATTGCTTTTATAAGGCCAATAACAAGCGGCAATCATCTAGGAGATGAATCAACATTTTGGAATATATAATCTCATCTGAATTTTTTGAGACTCAATATCATCGCGTGGTTGAGGTAATTGATATATGTGATGCTTTACGCTAATTTATGCTGGACAAATATCATTATATATTCAGATAGGAGGAGGAAATTACTTCTATTTTGGAAATTGTTTCATAACAAACATATATATAAGGAAAATATCATAATTTAAAAAAAATAAATTAAACGGTTGCAATTAGTTTTTATTCAATGGTAATTTTGTAATATCGAATTTAAAAGATTATATTTTAACCCAGCCTCAAATGATCAAATATTATAACTCTTATTTTTTTTCTTTTCTTGTTCTTGAGGAAATTAAATTTTACCCCCAAACTATGTGCATTTTTCAACTTCACCTGCTAAACTTTTTTTAGTTCTACTTCACCCTCTCAAGTCTCAACTATAGTTTTTTCTATTGTGTCATCTCCAACCTATTGGCGATGAAATATTCGGGTATATAATCACACATGCGCGGACATAAAAACTTGAGGCAAAGATAATTATGACCTCACATGTGTGACACATGACTAAAAGTTCTCCGAATATTCCATCAAAGATGGACCGGAGATGACACCGTAGAAAAATCGTGTAGCTGAAGGAGCAAAGTAGATCAAAAAAAAAGTTTAGTGAGCCGAGTCGAAAAGCGCACATAGATTGGCCCCCAAGTTAAAAAGCTAAACTCAAACTCAATATGTGTAAGCCATGTCCTAATTTGGCACTGGTACTTGAGGTCAACTTAACTCTTCTGAATAACTCACCATAAAGAAACTGAACCAGTTATTCATCCAATTGAAACTCATTAGTCACACGCCCTTTTTCTTGCATCCCATTTTCCTTCAAACACACACACGAATATATATTTTATATCTTGAGTTATCTACATTTATATATTATATATTTATATATTTTAGACAAGTCCATTGGATTTTTGGCGTTTTCTCCACAACAAAAATATTTTTTAACTATATTTTGTAAAAACATCTTTTTTTTTAATTCATTTTTGAGTTTTTTAATAAGTTGGGAGTACTGGTTGGAGGGGAGGGGATAAATTTCAAATAAACTGAAAGATACAGGGTTCGAACCCTGTTAACACCCTTATAAAGAAGTTAGTGATACCACTGAACTTAGTGGTTAATTTCAAATGCCTACTTTGCCCTTTTTTCATTTATGGGGAACGGTATGTACCACATCATTTTTTTTAAAAAATGGCCAAGTATCTCACCTTGAGAATACACGAAAAGTATAACCGTTAGTTTTTAGGCAAAATTACTAAAAAAATATAGTTTTGAAAAACATGACTATTTTTTATTTTACCAAAATATATACAAGTGACCAATTTGGCCTGTGACCATTATATTGTATATATGTTGAGTTACCTTTGGGTTTGCCATCTCCATAGAGAGTGACTTCATCGGAGGGATGATGTGGATGGAGCAAAAGGTCAACAAAATAGGCTGCAAATGAGTTTGCAGAAACATATGTAAATGGGATACCAGCTTCCTCAGTTGCCCTTCTTATCTTCTTCTTGTTGTCAAGCAGCTTTTGGAATGGTGGTAGCGCCCCTCTTACCCTGTCCACTTCATTCCCATATTCTGATGGAACAAACCTCTGTATGTATGTGTTTCAACATATATTCCAATTATGTATTAAACATATCATTCATGCATGCGTGCAATGGCGCAACAACAAAAATATTGGGGTGAGCCGATCTGCCAGAAGTAGAGTGGCCCGGATAAAAAATTGAAAAAGATCATACAAATTATAGCTAATTTTTTTTTTAAAAAACAATCGCTTAGTATATAAAGTTTTTTTTTCAAAATAAAAATGAAGAGGCCGGGGTCAAGTTGACCCATCTCTCTCCGCCCTTACATTCGTGCACGCATGACACAAATTAATATTCAAGTGAAAAAGTGATCACAAATATTACATATATATATGCTATATTATATTACCTTTATATTGGCAGCCTCTTTCATGGCACTGATTATCTTTAGTTGATCAAGATGTTGTGGGACTGCCAGTGCTGATATCACAACATCTACCTCTTTCAACACTAATACCAGTTTTTCATGCTCATCCAACTCTCCCTATGTGTTTAATTAAGAATTAATACCAAGATCAAGAATTTAAATATTAGGATTTCATGATATACAGAAAACTTTAATGCGAATATGCTTGTTCCATGCAAAACCACGAGAGATGTGTGTGTGAACATACGTACGTACATACATACATACATACTTGATAAGCAGTGACCCCAATGGACTCAAAATCTTTGAGAAGTTGAAGCTTGGAAGGATCAGTGGAGTCGGATTTAACAGGACGAACATAAGCATAAGTTGGATGGCCCATGGAAATACTTGCCTTGATCAAGTATTTACCAAGGTAGCCAGTTGCACCAAATATTAGAATTTTGCTCTTTTCATCAATTCCCATCTGAATTATCTATATCTATCTGTATCTGTGACTTTTCACTCTATCTATTTTACCAGCTGTGTGCAAATACAGGTTAGCAGCAGAAGCCTTTTTATAGGTGACTAAATTTGTTTGTACTTGTACACGGTACACCCACCTAGCTACTATTAGGGGTGCCAATTTCAAATCCGACACATAAACCCCACACGAACCTAACACAAAATTAATGGGTATGGGTCCAGGGCTTGGGTTCGGTCAAAATTGAGTCGAATCCGAATAACCTACCAATTAAATAGTCGGGTTCGGGTCAACCTATTATGACTCATTTAACCGTCTAACCCGTTTGTGAATTTAAAAAAAATTAAGTAAATAATTAATTGTAAGAAATAACAACAAACAAGGTATATCCTTAAAACTAAAATGATAAAACCTCCTTAATTATGTATTTGTTATTATTATGCATATCTTTTTGAATATTGTCCTTAAAATATGATTAGTATGTTATGTTATATATTCAATTATGTTATTTCTTTTTCTATGTTGTGAATTGTGATATTTTTTATTGATTGAATAGTGTATGATAGTGATTGATTTTAAAAAAATAAATTTATTCAGTAAAAACTATTAAATGTATATAAAAATAATTTTATTAGACGGGTTACGCGGGTCGGGTCTGGGTTACCTGTGAAATAAGCAGATCGGGTCCGGTTCAAGATTTTGACACGAATAATTAAACAGGTCGGGTCCGGATCGACTGTTTCTGACACGCGAACCTACAAACCCGGACCCAACCCAAATTGACACCTTACCTACTATAATTATATATAGGGTAAAATAAAAAGCACTCACTCAACTTGGCCCTATGTTTCATTTACCCCGTGAACTTACAAATATAACACTTACCCCCCTTAACTAAATTAAAATATATGTATGGACAAAACTATCCTTAATAAAAATGAATCGACATTATTAATGAAACGAATCCAAAGCAAACCCAATTAGTTCTACTAAAATATTTTAGACACTAAATCATGTTATTTGAGCAAAGATTGTTCAAAATATTTAAATATCACAAAAACAATATGTATCATTTTTTCTTTCTTGCTAAACTATTACATGCATCATTATATTGAGATTATAAATTATCAATTTATATTCAGTATACAATATATATTTATTCGTATTAATTGAAAGAGTTTAAAAATTGAAAGATATTTCACAAAGATTGTACTCAAATAATTAAAATAATTTCTACATTTAATATTTTTGTGTATTTGTTATGCTCATCTATTATTAAAATATTTTTAATATTTGAACTATGTAAGTTACTAATTCCTTTTTCTAAAAAAAATTGATTTAAGTAAAGAACATAAAATCAAAATTGAGGCATAATTATGAAAACTGCTAAAAAAATTTGTCATTAAGGGCAATTTTGTCCATACATTAAATTCTATTTTGATTGTGTGTGTGTCAAAATCCTAATCCAGATTTAATTTTACTTAACCAAATTAATTTATAATAAATGTAATTATAGTTATTTAACTGATTAATTTACTAGATGATTACCTACAAAGCAAAACAAGTATCCACTTCTGCGATCTACTTAAGTTCGACATCTAGTTGGGACGAAATTTTCACATACACATCTAGATATAAGATAATAATGGAGCCTATAAATATAAGATTAACCAGATATAAGATAATTTGATTAATATATATATATATATATATCTTTGTTATTTGTGTGCAACCATTTTTTGAAATAAGTTTCAAGTACTTATTGTATAGTGTGATGGTATGTAAATTCAAACCAATATCACTATTATCAATATGGAAGTACAAAAATTACTAAAGTTTGGGATGTGTAATTCAATATGTTTTCATTTTGAAAATTTTCCTTTTGCTGAAGAATAATGATAAAAAAATGTTTGGAATAAAAAAGAAATTTTTTGAGATTGTGGTTGTATATGAGATGAAAAAATAATGATGAAAGTTGATTTGATATAAAAAGTAAAATAGTGATTAAATATGATTGGTAGTTAGAAATATGTGAGTGGATAAATAGTAAATTTTGTGGGAGGATGTATAATAATGATTGGTGATTTGATGAATTTTTTGAAAATTGGACGGAAGTGATTGATGAGAGAAAAAATGGTTATTGATGTTTTAGTACATAACATATAGACACTTTGCGATTTAGTAAGATTTGACATTTCCGATTTACCAATTTAGTACCCATATTTCACATTTCTTTTATAAATTGGTACCTATTCACTTTTAGGGACTAAAATACCCCAACAAACATAAGTATACTCAAAATAAATTTTTGAGTATACTTACTTAAATTATAAAATCAATTAAAATTTTAATTAGTTTAATTAATAAAAAGTAAAAGATATTTCTAAAAATATTAATGAATTCTAGAAAAATAAAATAATTACGTTAAAGTAGTAAATTAATAAACATAAATTAAAATTTAATTAATCAAAAAGAAAAATTAGTTTAGTTAACTACTTTTAAAAATTAAAATAAAAATATAATAATTTAAAATTAAAATTAAGGTAGTATTTAAGAAAATTATAGCAAGTTTTTCTATTGATATATTAACTTTTATTAGTTTTTTAATCAATTTTAAAAAAATAATTAATTGAATTTTTTTACAATTAAGAACTTAATAATTTAATTTAAATAATAATAAGTTATTTCTTAATTAAATTTATTTTTTAAATTTAAAAATTCCAATTAAAACTTAACTTTTTAACAAAAATTGAAAAAATATTGGGGGCATTTTTCGCTCTTAAAAGTCAAAGGTACCAATTTATAAAACAAATGTGAGTATGAGTACTAAATTGGTAAACTCGGAAAAAATGTCGGTACCAAACCAAAGAAAGTGCACTATAGGTCGTGTACTAAAAAATCGATGAACCCGAGAAAAAATGAAAATTAATGAATAGTGTATGTTTGAAAATTTCACAAGCATTCATATTTTGGGATAAAAAAAATTTATATAGCATAACGAAAATGAAAAATTTTCGTAGCAATTGCTATAATTTGACTTCTTTGAATCCTCCTTTCCATAATAACTCACTACTTCTTCTTTTGCATTGTCGGGAGGTAGGGTGGAAATAGCCGTTATTCTGACAGTGGTACTGCCTAATCTGAATTTTGGCCCGACTGACGACCTTATCTAATAAATACGCCCCAGGCCAAATGTAAATAGCCAAACCTAGTCTTTTAAATGGCCTTTAAGTCCTAATAGGCGAATTTATTTACGTATTTATAAATGTAAAAAATACAATATATTTTATATACTTTATTTATATTTTTTTTATGTAATTATTTAATTATTATAATAGATAAAATACATGATTTTGTAGGCTTTTAATGGAATTTTGATAGGCTAAGACCAGACTTATTTTTTAAACAGATCATACTTTAGCCGAAAAAAAAGCTATTATACTTAACAAATCGTCACTTTTAGCCCCAAAAATGTAAACCATGCTTAAATTTCGTCCGATCTGCCTCGCCTCCTACCGATCTATTTCCAACCCTATTAGGAGGGGTAATAATGATGATCAAGTTGACATTCTTTTTGCTGCAGTAGCTCCAAAGACGTGGCCCCACCAAATCGAAGAGAAAAATTTCATCACTTGCTCTTTTATTTGCACAATCATTAGGTGCTCTCCATCGGCGAAGCAGTGGCCTAATCAAAGCATTGTTCTTTATAATGATTTGAAACGCTCATTCAAATGTTTATCTGTGTGAGATCTGTTGTATGGATGGTTATGTTTACAAGAGAATGGCTAAGTATATAGAAAATGAAAATGGATGGATATATTTAAAGTCGAGGTTAGTATTTGATACTATCTATGTAAGACAAAAATTTCCGTGCTAAGTACTAACAGCCGGAATTATCTCTAAGATGCAATGACTTCTGATTCGGCTTAGCAACACTCGCAATGAACTCGAACCTGACATCGAACAAGGAAGTGTTTTAGACTTTCTGCTTTTGGAAGAGTGATAATCCAACATGCGTAATGCGGTGATTTTAGGTTTTATCCGATAATTTTTAGGTGTTTTAGAGGTGTTGATATTTATAAGAATCTAAGTGCCTTTATGGGATGGTCATGTCTTTTGATTCGAAAAGACATATCTACAATCAAAAACGCACTGGTAACTCGAACAGTGCTTCTCGTTTCAAAACGTGCGACCCACGCACTCAAAGCACGCGACGCGCGTAGCTCATTATCGCTTGGTGCACGACCACACTCTAACACGCACTCCGCCATTTGACCAGTGTGTGACCAGCCACAAAGACACGCCACGTCATAGTCAGTCTTGTGACTGCTCACTAAGCCCATTGAGTAAAAATATTTTTTTTAAAGGTTGAGATAAAATTTGTCCAAACTATAAATTGTCTTTGAAGTAAGCTCGTGCCCAAACCGGTCCCCGGCCGAGCCGCCGGGATGAGCGACGGTAGTGGCGCGCGCATGTGTTTTGAACAAAACCCATAAATGCATGTCCTCCTCCTTAAAAACTTTGGTGCCCAAACTCATTACTCCACTCGACCGTATTACTTGAGCTAAACTCGCTACTTATTCGAGTGTGGGGGATGGAGTTTCACTCCCCCATATTTACCAATTTCCATGTTAATTTCTAGTTTTAAGTGGCTAACTTGTAGTATTAATTTTTCATTCACCAAAATTGGTTTGAGAAATTTGAAATCTTAATCTCATCTAGTCACTTTGTAGAATTTGATTATACATTTTAGTTCCATTTTCCACCAATAGAAACCACTTAAATATTTGGTCCAATATGGGTCAATACCCATTTTACAAAACCAAAATTCAACAATCCCACCTTAAATGAAATTAATGCATGCATGTATGCGCTTCACTTGAAAGTCTTGACTATTATTGCGTAAGGATAGGTAGCTTTTGACTTTGAACCTTCCTTAGTAAAATACTATCGGATTTACTAGCTGCGTAGTGATGCGAGTCTTGAACTACTCAATCGTTTGTGTAACCGAGACAACAATATTTACACAATAACGGTTCTAACAATTGTATTCTCTGTTGTGTTCATTTTGGTCTGGACCATATCTTAGATTCATAAGTATTTATTTGAAGCGGTCATTACTTTTCACTATATAGGTAATCTTCTATTGAAGAATATTACGGCATACTCCACCTTTCCTATAAAAATCATTAAAAGTCTTAAAACTTAACCTCACCACATTCAACGAGGTTAAGGAATGAGATATACATTTTCCTGTGTACAAATCGAATATTCATAACTTAGTTGTTCCATTGAACAAGGTCTTAGAATCTCGATTCTGAAGGTTGAGTTACCGCTATGAACATTTTTTATTTTGTAGAATTTAAACCCATTCTTATTAACAATTTATACATTTGATCTCGATTTATACCTTTAGTTAGCATATTCAAGTAGGTTTCCTTTGAATTCACATAGTGAACCAAAATAACCCCATTTGAGATCAATTGTCTAATGGTATTATGTCTTCGACGAAAATGTCTAGATTTACCATTATACATATTATTTTGTGCCCTTCCGATTGCTAATTGACTATCACAATGTATCAATACAAGGCACTTTGGTTTATTCTAACAAGGAATATCTCCTAAGAAATTTGAGCCATTCAAACTTCTCCACTTTATCTAAAGCAATAAACTCGTTCATCATAAATGGATCGAGCTATACACGTTTGCTTAGAAGATTTTCACGACATCGCTCCTTTTACCTATTGTAAAACATATCCACTTGTGGATTTGGAGTCTTTTATGTCAAATATCCAATTGGCATCACAATATCCTTCTAATACTGCTGAATATGTCGTATAAACTATTCCATGATTCATGGTATACTTTAAGTATCTCAACACCATTGTCAAGGCTTTCCAATGATCCTTACTCAAGTTACTTGTGAACCTACTTAGCTTACTCACTGAATGTAATATCCGGACGTGTACAATTAGTTGAGTACATCGACCGCCAATTACCTTTTTGCATATTTTTAAAAATCGTTCTCTCTCTTATATTTGACTAACAGTTTATCTTAGCCGAGGATTATCAAAAGCATTAAACTTTTAGTATGCTTTCGACATAGTGGGATTGTGATAGAACAATTCCATCTGAAGTTCTAGAGATTTTAATCCCTAATATAACATCAGATTATTCTATATTTTTATGTCAAAGTTCTTCTCTAACATGTTCTTAGTATTCATGATTAAATCATGACTACTACCCATAATCAACATATCATCTACCTAAAGATATACAATGATGTAATCAAATTGTAGTACCTTTAATGTGTAGATACACTTGCGACATTCATTGATTTTGAAACCATTTGACTTCATAGTCGAGTCAAACTTTTCATGTCATTGTTTAGGTGCTTGTTTTAGTCCATAAAGTGACTTAACAAGTTTATACACCTTTCTCTCTTGCCTCTGCAACGAACCCTCGGGTTGTTCCATATATATCTCCTCTTCAAGCTCACCATTCAAGAAGGTAATCTTCACATCCATTTGATGTATCTCAAGGTTATGCAAAGCCGCATTAATAGCAATGATAACACGAATGGATGCGATCCGTAATAGGAGAATATGTATTGAAAAGTCATCCCTCATTTTGCTTAAACCCTTTAGCTACCAAACAAGCCAGACTTATCTATATATTCATCTCTTTGTACTTTCTTTTAAGGATCCCGGAAGATCAACCAACTCCCAAATATTATTTTGCATGATGGAATCTAATGCATTATTGATAGCTATTTTATAGGACAAGAGCTTGACTAGATAAAGCTTCGTGAATAGTTTTATGTTCATTTTCCAACATAGAAGTTAGAAAATCGAAGACCAAAAAAGATTTAGCTACTTTTGTTCTTTTGATGCTTCTTAGTTCCTCTTCATCATCACTTTGAGGTAATCTTTTGAAGTTTCATAAGTTCTTTTATTCAAACTTTCTTCTTTCTTTCTTTGTTAGGAAAGATATTCTCAAGAATACAACATTTCTTGATTCTATGATTATTCCATCATTTATATCAAGAATTCTTGTGCACTGCACAAAAACGATAGACACTACTATTATTTGCATATCCAATGAAAAAACGCAAATCAAACATTTTAGGACCGATTCTAACTTGTTTTGGATTTGGTACTTCAACTTTAGCCAAACACTCCACACTTCAAGGTACTTATATATGATGGTTTTTGCATCCTTTCTATAACTCATTATGAAGTTTCATTTTTATCTCTCGTGTGGGATCTTATTAAGAATGTAGTTTTTAGAAATGCCTAGCTTCCCCCACAAGTTTTGGAGTGTTTAACTTATCAACATCACATTCATCATCTCCAAGAGTACGATTTCCACGTCGCAACACCATTTGATTTAGGTGAGTATGGAGCTGTCGCTTGATGAATTATACCTACTTCCGAGTAGAATTCTTCAAATGGAGCAACATACTCTCTACCCTTCTATCACTACTTAATCATCTTAGTTTTCAAATTAAGTCGATTTTCAACTTCATTCCGATAATTCTCAATGGATGGTTTACATGAAACTTTCATTAAAATTTTGTGCATTACAACGGAAGGACTTATGCCTATCAAATCCGAGATATATCATCCCAAAGCTGAGTTGTGTTCATGAAGAACACGCAATAATTTTCCAATTCGCAGGAAGACAAAGAAGCGTAAATAATTACCTAAGTTTTATTTTCCCCAAAAATGCGTATTGAAGATGTTTCAAATTTCCTTTAATTTATAGTACCTTTGGTGAACATTTTCAATATTAGCATTTTCCAATTCTATCTTTGGTTTTTCTTTTTCAACTTGTTCTAAGGCATCAAGGGAATAATGTAGTCAAGTAAATTCTAGCGCCATTAATTAATTCAATATCATATCTCATTCATTGGAGTCAAACAATGTTCTAACGGATCACTTGAATTTTATTTTATAACCTCCGTTTGAGCACATTGTTCTATCATATCAATAAATGATATGTTTGTGGTTCTTCTTGAAATTTACTTTCTTTATAAATATTAAACAAAACATCATCATCATTTATCCGTGAATGGTGACTCACTTCGGATTGCACATCAATTAAAGCTTGTCTAGTTGCTAGAAAAGGTCTCCCCCAATAATTAAGGAATTATTGATCTCCTCTCCCATGTCCAACTTCACAAAATCCGAAAAAACATGAATTTATCAACGTTTATCAAAACATCCTCAATCACTCCTCTCGGTAAGTGAGTGACATGTCACTAATTTCAAAGTAATGGTGGATGGCTTTACCTCTCAAGTCCATGTTTTCTCAAAACAAACAACGACATAAGATTAATGCTCGCACCTAAATCACAAAGAACTTTATTAAAGAAAAATCACCAATAGTGCAGGGATAGTGAAACTCCCTAGATCTTTTAGTTTCTATGGTGGCTTTTTTTTTAATGGTGCTACACTCTTAGAGTTTGATTGTTTCATATGCCTCCAATTTTCTTTTTTTCTCGGACATCACATCCTTCATGAATTTTGCATAATTTGCCATTTGTTCAAGTGTATCGGCAAAAGGGATGTTGATGTAATTTTTCTTGAAGATCTCCCGAGAAATTTAGAAAATTGAGAGTCCAACTTTTTAAATCTCTATGGAAAAGGAAGAGAATTTCGTAATTTAAGATCAAAATTAGAAATCGAGTGTTACCTCGGTTTCTCAATTTCTTATTGTTTGTCAATGTTCTTATTTGTGGAGTATTTTGAATTTGCTTGTGTCTCATTGGTGGGTTGGCATTTTCGGACCATCAAATTAGGCCCCACTCAATTTAATGGCTTTGCAATTCTCACATGGATTTACCTCGATGTTACTTGGAAAAATTTCTTTCTTTTGTTGTGAGCTAATAGCAAAACCTAATAGACTCATTTGTGTTTCCAAGGATTTGGGGTGAGTTTTGATTGTTGTTACCTTCAAATCTAAACTGCTCATTAATGTTTGCATGTTTGACAAATTTGGTCTTTGTGCACATTGCAGGTTTTGGTGTTGTAACCAAGTGATCATCAAGTTGCCTGTGAGCATCCGGGACCAGATTTTTATGCCGTTTTGTGTTTTGTTATTTGGCATGTTTTAAATTATATGCATGTTGCTTTGGAAATCTTGGATTGCTTAATCTTATGTGATTCAAACCTCATTAAATGCCATTTATTCATCTTTAATCATTTTCGTTGTGTATATATCATTACCCACAAGGAAAGGATTTTGTTATGCTGATTTTCCTTTATAGCATGAAACGCATCTTCTAGAAATCGGGAAGAGTATTTTCTTTTTTTAAAAGGATAAAAGGTGAAGTCAATCCTTGAAGAAGAGACATGAAAAAATACATCGAGCTTACAAGTTCTTCTTCAAGAAAAATCATTTGTTCACTTTTGTTATTCTTCGGAGAAGATGGTGAAGATCTACGATGTGGATCGACTAAACCATTCAAGTTCTTGAAGTTGGAGGGATTCCAAATGAGTTGAGTTTTTGGAAGAAACGTGGAGATTAGTTGAATACAAGAGTTGGTGAATTCATAAAGAGGAGTCTTTATTTATTCATAAATCCAGGTTGTATTTGTAATAAACTCGTGCTTTCCTAATAGTGGATTATTTCTTTCTCCGGGAGGGCTCTTACATGCATTATGATTGAAGAATCTAAGAACATTGAAAATCATCGTGTTATTGTTTTTGATGTGTGAATGTGTTGTATGTTTCAAAGTGTTACATCATTAACTTATAACACTATTCCAATACAGGTTTTCTTGGAAGTTTGCTCTTTCAGCTCTCTGATATTCAGTCCTTTGATGGCCAACTCTCTTTGGTGATCTATCTTCCCTTGCTTTGGAGGGTGCCGAATGTCTCATGGATGATTTACCACTTGTTCCTTTTGTAGTTCTTATTGAAGAACTTATTGAATCTCTTCACCATAAGAGCAATTTCTTCATGGTCAATTACGCTTTGGACTCACTCTCTTGGACTCACCGGCGAGTGCAGCCATCTTGGGGCAAATGTCTCTTCTTGCTCCTTTCTTCCGAGCTCGATTTCATAAGCTTTAAGGTCGGGAGAATGTTTCGTGGTTGGATGTTCTTGTAAGACTATTGAATGTCTCAAAACCATCACCTTCATTTCCCAGGTCATCCGGGAGTGACCTTGAATTTTCATACACATTTCTTTTGTGTATACTCATTGCCTCTGTTGAGAGCTCATTGGTTATCTCGTTGAATCTGCATCCAGTCCCGGACTTTCACCTTCAAGCATTTTAAATTTTAAATTTTTGTATAGCACTGAAATCCATTTATTCTCTTTAATTTGATCTTATCCTTCACAAATTAAAGTAAGTTTCTCCCATATTTCTTTTAGTGGATTCCTGCAAAGATTTAACTTTGTTGAACATGGCTTTTATCGAGGATTTTATACGAGGAATATCATAGCAAAAGCATTATCTAAGTCGTATCTCTTTCTATCCTCTTTTTCCTTGCATGTCGTGGCTTTACGCTATTACCAGTCTGAGTTATTGGTCATGACATCTTACTCGCCCGGCGGGAGCAGCGCTATACAGTGTATTGTTTTAGGTGCCAGTGGCCCGTTAGGGATGTCAGGCGGGCGGGGCGGGGAGTGATCCCCATCCGTCACGTCGATCCGCGAAATCACGATCCACAGTCCCCCAGCGAGACAAAGCGGGGAAAAATTTCCCCGCCCCGCCCCAGCGGGTGTAAGTCAGGCTACGATAATCTAGAGGGTGAATAGATTATCTCCTGTCTTTTTCGATTTAATATGCAATAGCAAGATGCTCAAATACAATAATAAAGGTGCGAATGTAAACAACATGGTCGATTTAAGGGTTAATGCTCATTTTTATCATCTCTGCCCCGAGTATGTCAAGGATGGATTTCAAAAAGAAAAAGAGAATTTTATTAGTGCAGAAGTGTCTGAGATTCAACTTACAACACCTTGAAGGCACCACACTCTTGCTTTCGACACCGCTTTAGGTGCCACAATCTCCACTTTGGAATACCACAATCTTATTCGCGACACGCATGAAGATTACCCACGATCTTCAGCATGAAGAATACCCGAATTCTTGACACCAATCAGAAGATCACCTGATCTTCTTTTACTTTTTTATCCACTATGGTCACATCCAGTGTGCTCTTTCACAAAAGGAACACTCCTGAGGATATCTTGTGTTTAGGCCAAATAACCAAAATCAAGATTACAACTCGATAATGAATGTTCTGATTTTGAGTCTTTAGATGTAATCAAGAATAACCTAGACCTCCAGATGTAGAGAGTGATAAAGGTAAGCGAATTTACATGAGAATAATAACAATGAAAGACCAAGTGATATATGCTTGAAGTGTATCTTGTTGTGTTGTATCTCAATTGTTGTATTGGTTCGCTCCCAAAACTTATCTATTTATAGGAGATGATTGATCAAGCATAGGCTCATATTGGAGATTGAAAATCTCTGAGAAAATCACAATTAAAATTAAGAATATAAATTTGTTTAAAAATCAATCCACAATTTAAGGAAATGTGTCTGTTTGTCGACGGTCATATTTTTGTCCCGATACGGGCGTTGATGCATGCACGAAATAAGAGAAATAAGAACAACTGAAAATTTCAACGGGGCGGCCAAGTCGACGCAAACCCGGCCGTTGACCTATCTCAGAAGTCCCCACAATTAAAACGAAGAGATTTTGTTGTTTAGTACGAACATGCGGTCTGGTCATTACAGGACAGTTGTGCGCCAGAGCGACAGGTGACCTGCTGTTTGCTTTTCGTCTCATTTTACCTGTTTCTAAAAACATCTTGGTCTGAGGTTGCCTATCGGCGGCCCAGGTCGATACGAAGACGAGGAAATGTTGTCAATTTTTGTCGAAAATAAAACTCGAAATACTCACAAAAAATTAGTAAAAAACATTTAATCAATTAGGAGTATTTAAACTGACGATAGGAAATATTGTTATAGGAGTAAAAACCCGTTGATATAAAATCATTAAAAAGTGTTGTTCATTATTATCAAAAATAAACTTAATGGAAATACTCAGGAAAATATTAAAACCGTTTGTCGTTTAGGAGTATTTGGACAACGCTAAAAACATTGTTTTGGTGATAAAATAAAATCATCAAAATTAAGATAAAAACATGTATCAAACAATCTCCACACTTTTTGATGATTCTGAGCCAATAAATTTATACCTGAGCTAAGAGAGCGATTTTAGAAATGATTTCGTTAAAAATATTTGACCGTTTAGGAAGCATTAAAATTTAAAAATATTCATGACAGTAGGGAGTAAATATTTTCGATAATAAACACAATTCTATCCAGCAAAGCATATCAGAATAATGTAAAAACATTTTCCATAAAAGTTAAAAGCTTTAGCTTTAGTTTGTTCAAGCTTATAAGCTCCACCATCCTGAAAACATCATTAAACAATTAAATAAGTCCATCAAACAACAATTGGACTAAAAGCTAGTCACAACTTAGCTGACTTATGGCTTTTATGAGCCGTAGCTTATAGGCTTTTATGACAAAGCTTTTTTATTAGCTTCTTTTACGGGCTAATGAACGATATCTGTTTCTCACACTTTGGAATCATCAAAAAGAATGTTATGATGAAAATCTGGGCTTGCTCATCTGAAATATATCGAAGTGTGCGAAGCGGGGCGGTTTATCAACCGTGAACCCAATTTATACATAAGTCTGAGAAAATGGGAGAATTGTAACATAAGAGATCCATAAGCTCATTAGTTAGCTGAAAACATGATTTCAAAAGATTTTAAGATATTTTGAAATATGAGAATCATGTAGAAGTTGAAATTTCATTCATGACATTTAGCCAAGGAGCACGCGTGTGTGAAAAATAAAAGAGGTTATATAGTCGCGTAAAGGTTTCAAGCCAAAAAATTTACGTATCATCAATCAACCTCATTGGCTTCAGTAAGATCATATGCAACATATAAACTTGTTGTTCCATCAAATAAGAAGCTCAGAAGTAGATTCTCGAGGGTTATTGATTGAGATAAGCTAAGAATGATCAGGCGTACAAATGCCAAGAATTAGGAGCATCCTATCAAGTAATAAGTCATGCATGAAGCAATACGTGTATCCAAATGTCAAATGTCCCGACATATCGACTAAGCATAATGTTGATATCGAAAAAGCCGAACTTTAGCCAGTACTTAATACCAATTATCAAGCAATCTTCAGAATTAGAGGTATTTTTCTGTAGAATCTCGTGAAATCATGATCATCCACGATAATTTATCAGCTTGCAATTTTAACCCTTTAAGAAAACAAGCGAATATAAATTGTCTGAAATGAGTTTTACAAAGTTAAGCCGAAATACAAAGCGGCTTATTAATGAAAATCTTTGAAGTAAAGAGGGGTGGGGACGCCGTTACATCAGCCAGGAGAAGCCCAGTTAAAGACAAGGTCATGATGATTCTTCAGTTGCCCGATAGACTTTTTCAAACTAAATTTTCCTTTTTCACAACAGACTCTTTTCTAAGAGAAACCCACGTCTACTAAATGTTTATCTTTCCACTTTGGCCATTCTCTTTGAGATTTAGATCTTGACGTCGGCTTTCGTCTTCGTCTCCTTCCTGCATTTTCTTATCCCGTATTTCTTGTTCATTTCCCATATTTTTATTCATTTTCCTCTTCATCATCTCTTTGTTAAATCCGAACTCACCTCTTTTCGATATTTTCGACACTAATTTAATAGACTAAGAAATCACATCCACAAGGGTTGTTGTTGATGTCAGAACCGTCCACTGGCGGCTTTGGTAGGAACGTGGTAAATGTGGTCGCATTAACACCATTTGTAGAATATTGGCATTATCAAATCATTGTGACGAATTTCGGTATTCAAACTCTTCAAAGGGTATCGATAAGTATAAAAATTAAACAAATCAAATTTTCGAGGTATATTTTTCTTGGTAAGCTTTACAGATTCGATAAGCAATATACAAAAATTGCCCCATAATTTACTCTTTGCTCCTCCGAACAATCTTATAGGTGAGAAAAGAGTTCAAAGGATTACTCGGGAAGTTTTATTTCCTTTCCCTGAAACACAATAGACAAATAGTAGATATAATCCGATAATTTGGCGGCATTGCAGTATGTCGCCAGGATATACTCCACAAAAGGTTTCACATCATGCAGTGAAACGAAAGCGTTATCATCGATGGCGCGTCACATTGACCACTCCATCGTTTGTACGTTAAAGTGATTACAAATATCAGCCCCGATATCCGTGAAAAATAACCATTAACAAATGTTTGAAGTTCCAAGGATTATATAGTAGCATCATGATCCACATATTTGCATAGAAAAGTTTTATATTTCGTCATCATAGTGCAAACACGGATTATCCCAAAGTGAAACCCATCCTTGAATTTCAAAATAAGCTCTCAATGTCCAGGAAATTCATCATGAAATCTTTGGCTTGAACCATGCAGTGCGCATGATTTTAACATCATTGATCGATATTCTGTGTCCCATCAGCAAGTTTATTTAAAAATCAAGAATCTATTAGCTCACAGAGGGGCTCGTAGAGAGTGATAACTTACTAGAGTCCCGATGAATGCTCGATTGAAACCTAGACTCTTGAACCGGCCGATCTCTTTCTTAAAGTAGCCAGGTTACGATAGTCTCGCCCTTAGAGATATCATCTTGTTTGGGGATTGGAAGAAGATTCTCCCACCTGCCTCTTCTCCTCTTTTGAGGATTTCGTTCGGTAAATTTCTTGGATGTACCATATATGTAAGATTAACGTGAAATACGAAGATTAGAGAATCGTGAAAAAGCGATGAAAAGAGATTGAGGAATATAAGAAAAGGGGATGAATTTCGCACAAACAAGGGTTTGAAAGATTTCTTATCTGTATTGCGAAGAAGATAGAAAGTTTATAAGTTGTAAAATGGCACAGGCGCCCGGTCGGTAGGCGACGGTCAGTGTGCGAGTGGCCAAGTCGCCCTGCTTTGGCCGATCCAGGTAATTTTCCTTTTTCTGAGTTTTTCAAAGCCTACATTTTTCACCCATAAGTTTTAAAACTTTGCAAAAAAGATAATTATGGACTATATCCAACAAATATGAGTTTCGGAAAACATATATACGATAAAATCGGGGAGCATCACGTGGGTCGCATTCAAAAAATGTTTGCAAATCATTTAGGGAGCCTGAGGGTTAAAAATGAAATATCTTGAAGATATGTGCATGATAATATCAAGCTCAAAGAAAAATATGAGTAGGCGTGCGCCCGATAGTTTAGAAGCCCGATAACGTAATAGACAAAATGAGTATGAGATATGTATCACTCTGTGATTAGAAATGAGAATTTATGAAAATCTGCAGTGTAGGCCAGTAATAGGAGATATCGAAAAAGAGGCTTATCTTTATAAGATTTCATAGAGAAAATAGTCACATAAGTCTAATTAAATGCCACGAGAGTTTTAGAAAATCATGCAAGGTCTTAACTTTTTTAAAAAAAAAAATTTGAAACTACATGAATATATTAAAGACACAAATTAGAAAACAGTACTTGAAAACTTTATTTTGCATATAATTAAGATAAAATGCATATATATAAATGGAGAATCGGTTTACCAATTCGCCGTTTCCATGGGTTGTGTCTTTCCCATTGTTGATGATATCTTCCCGTTGAGAAGTCACTTTGTTGATGATGACTTAATGATTTACTCCGTTTCGAGTTTGTTACCAGCATATTTGATAGTGTTTTTAACCTTTTGAAAATAAATCTTGTTGATGATATCTTTGCCATTTCAAGGATTATATTCTTCCCAATTTTGATTATATTCCTCTTCTTGGAAGTTGGCTTTGTTGAAATAGTTCTCCTTTGATCAGATGGAGCAGGTCATTTGATGTCTTAACTGGCGGTATGAATTTTCTTCGATCATTATTTGCGTCGGGTACCTAATATGACATTATTTGTGGTACCCTCATGTGTTTGGGTCCTTTGGGATTAGTCTTGAGACTTTAGGTCTCCAGATGATAATTAGAGCTATTTACAGCTTGACAAAAATTAGCCGTATGACCACTTTTTACCCATGATAGAAACATGTAATAATTCCACAGGAGCATAATGACCAACATCTTGGGGCTGATTCTTTTCATGTGATTGACATCAGCAAACATGATCGAGTTCTAGTTTCGAACAATCAACAAAACTGGTCATTTTATCGAATTTTTCAGGTTGGATTTAGATAAATCGTTTTCAAACAATTTTATATCCTCCATGAGAATCTTTTATTTTCTTTTTAAAGGGTTTAGCATCGAGTGTGGTGGTGTGAGCCACGTGATAGTGATTAAATAGGAAGTAAATAGACTATCATATCATTTTTCAAAATATTGAATTCCTTTTTCAAATTTTTGTATTTAACAAGTAAGCTTTGGAATCATTTTGAAGTTCATCATAATCATTTGCAAATCAACTATAATCATTTTGAATAAATATCATGTAGGAAGTAGAGGTTTAAGACATACCTCTTTTTCTTCATTGATGCCATAAAAACATGTATTCAACTTTTTCATAATTGAAAGTTGTAGGAGGTTTGTTCATGGGTGAGCTTGTATGACGCCGAGAAGTAGATGCTTTTGTTTGACTCCTTTCATTTGCAAATACTCCATAGATGGCTTCTAATTTTTGCCATGGCAAGTATCCGACTTTATTCCTCTGATATGTTCATACTACAATTAGTAAATGAACAATACAAAATAATGAGAGCTTTACCGTTTAGGGGAGATGATTTTCTTCTCTTCATCATTGAGCTTTTGAAGCCTTTTTGAGGTGTGTGGTATATCTTTCATGGAATGGATTCTCCGTTTATGACGGTGTTCAAATGTCGAACCCTTGACCTTGTAAGTGGCATTCAATCTTTCTTTCCAAAAAATAAAATTTTTGGAATCAAATAGTGGTGGCAGTGATGGAGTCTTGGGAAAGATGAGCTTCGTTAAGCGTGACGATCGTTTACTCTTCACTTGCGATGTGAAAACAGAGTTTGCCAAAAGTTTGGCTGCGATACCACTTGTAAGTCAGCGGCTACGATAATCTAGAAGGGGGTGAATAGATTATCTCCATCTTTTCGATTTAGCCCTCTTTTAATAACCGAATGCTCAAATACAATAATAAAGGTGCGGAATGTAAACAACACACGTCGATTTAAAGAGTTTAACCCCACCTAGGGCTAATCCTCTACCACCAAATCTCTCAAGGATGGATTTCAAAAAGAAAAAGAATTTTATTAATTGCAAAATTAATACAAATTCAACTTACAACACCTTGAAGAGCACCACACTCTTCTTTCAACACCACATTTGGAGATTACCACAATCTCCCTTTGAGAAGGTCTCACAATCTTCCTTTAAGCGCGCTGTGAAGATTATCACAATCTTCAACCTTGAAAAGAATACCAAATTATTCAACACCGATAAGAAGATCACCACAATCTTCACATCACCTAGATCATCCAAGTGTGCTCTTACCACAGAATACTCACAAGGATATCTTGTGTTTGAATGATAACCAAAAATCAAGATTACAA
This sequence comes from Rehmannia glutinosa, assembly GCA_016081115.2. Taxonomy (NCBI): domain Eukaryota; kingdom Viridiplantae; phylum Streptophyta; class Magnoliopsida; order Lamiales; family Orobanchaceae; genus Rehmannia; species Rehmannia glutinosa. Next base: position 12,484 of record JABTTQ020002202.1, on the reverse strand, counting down.
CTCAATAATGAATATTACAATTTTGAGTGCTAAGTGTAATCAAGAATAGCCTAGACTTCTCAAAGATGTGAGAAAGTGATAAGCTAAGGTAAATTTACAGAATAATAACAATGAAAGACCAAGTATATTTTCTTGAAGTGTATCTTGTTGTGTTTGTATATCAATTGTTGTATTAGTTTGCTCCAAAACTTCCTCTATTTATAGGAGATGATTGATCAAGCATAAGGCTCCTCTTGGGGATTGAAAATCTACAGAAAAATCTGATTAAAATCAAGAATATAGGCTAATAGAAATCAATCCCACAATTTAAGGAAATGTATGTACATACAAAAGCGGTCATATTTTTCTTTGTCAATACGCGGGCGACCGAATTATCACAGAGGAAATAAGAGAAATAAGAACACTTTGAAAATTTCAACGGGCGGCCCAGTGGTATAGGCTTCGGCCAGGTCGACCACTGTCTCAGGTCCCCACTTAATTAAAAGCGAAGAGATTTTGTTGTTTGATGACCAAACATGCGAGTCGTCGGCATTTGGGCGACCGATCGGCTGAACCGATCGGCCTTGAGGCGACAGTCAGCGACTGCATTTTTGCTTCCGTCTCATTTTACTTCAAAAAACATCTTGATCGGGTTGCCACTATGGGCGAGGTCGACACGAGGCAGAAATGTTGTCCAATTTTTATCGAAAATAAAACTAAGAAATCTCAAGAATTAGGTAAAAACATTTTAATCCAATTGGGAGTAATTTAGACAACATTAAATCTTGTTATAGGAGTAAAAACCGTGATATAAAATCATTAAAGAGTTGTCCATTATTATCAAAAATAAACTTGAGGAAATACTTGGAAAATATTAAAACCATTTTAAATCATTTAGGAGTATTTAGGACAACGCTTTAAAAACATTGTTTTGGTGATAAAATAAAATCATCAAAATTAAGATAAAAACATGTATCAAGCAATGGGATCAGCTTTAATGTTTTTTTTTTTTTTGCAAAAATTTATTTTTTTATAAAATAATCATTTTTAATATTAATAAATTATATAAAAAACTAATAAACCGTTCATTAATAAAATAAATTAAATATTATTGTCATTTTTAATATTTAATGTGAATATATTTATAATATATTATATATTATAAATATGTATTTATTTAATAAGCGGTTCCCCGCGAGCGAGGTGGGATCCCCGCGGGCGAAGTATGATCGATCGCAGCCACAAATCCCCGCCAATGGGGAGAAATATTTCCCCATCCTGTCCCCCCGGGAAAATTTCAAAGAGGAATCATTACAGTTCGGGCGGATCCATGAGGAAAGCAGATTCCCACAGCCCGGCTATGGCCTACATGGCCCATTATCGATAGAACCACATTTCATCGTAGCAAGGCTGAAAGATGTGCAACAATCATTTTCCAATCATCAGGTGTGTGATGAGCCATAGGAATGCGAGTTAGATTTCTTCATGATAATAACTTTCTTTAAAAAGAAAACTTTAAAAGCTATGATGTTGTTTCTTTCCAAAAGAATGAGATCTAACTTAACTTCCAAAATTATTATAACTTTGATTTTGTTTAAAATGGTTACGATCCCGAGGCGGCTTTGATCCCACCTGACTAGCTTATAAGCCATTCCATTAACCAGCAGGCGGCCCCTTACTCTTCTTTAACTCATTCAAACTTTTGAATTTGTTCACATAGCCCTTGACAAGTTTAAAGCCTCTGGATTCGTCTGACGTTCTATACTCCTTGGCCTTGGAGAGTAGACCCTTGTTCTTGGAAAGCGAGGTTTCATAATGAATGAAGTTGTCTTTCACTTCACTTGAATATGTTCGGTCGATTTCCTTTGAGTTTAGGGCAGGATGTCTTCAGGATAGCAAGAACATTGGCACAGTTTGCTTGATTTCTCTTTGTGTGCACTCAGTTGCGTCATTATCTTACTCTGAGATTCATCAGCCTTTTATAGTGTCCCGGTTAGAAAATGTATCCGTGGAAGAGATAAATGCGTTTCAAAGCTATAACTTATTGGTCGTTGGCTTGTCTTTTCTTGATACGCAGCAAGTGATGGTGGCGTATCTTGTTTTAATTAGGCTTCGCTTTTGAGTCGACCGCACGCGCTCGATCTTCCCGTTAGTTTATTGTTGCGCGAAGCTTAGGATGAAGCGGCACAGGCAGCGCTGAGGATGGAGGTATTACTATAGCCGTAATATCGCAGCTTTTGTACGAGATCCATCACGATTGACTTTGACTTGACGAGATGTTTTTACCCGCTGCGCTTGATCGACTCCAATCTTTTGAGAATGACTGCTTCATCTATGTCGGCCCTGTGAAGCTTGACGCTTCTAAGCAACATTGTCTTTTATACTTAGCCGGCATACGACAGTTTCTCTTCAATCTTGGTCAGTCCACCACGATCTTCAAGCTTGGCTGCCTTTGACTCGAACATAGAATCGTATCTATTCTGAGTTGATTCTGATTGAATTAGGTGCCAACTTCTGTTCAAGTTTTACATGGTATTATCAAAATCTATTACATAAATTTTCCATGATATTGTGCTAACTTGCATGATATTGTCTTAAGTATTTTGCATCCGCTGCCAGGATATTGTCTTGAGTGTTGCATCATCAATTTTTCATTATGAAATTGATGCGAGAAAGTGTGTTTTGACCAAAAGAGTGCCCGGGGGTAGGTGTTAAATGTTTACGCATGTTTAGAAAATTTAGTGGCACAATCGCTGATGCAAGTTTTGGTGTTGTAACCAAGTGATGCAACAACGATTGCAAAAGAATCTGGTCATGTTATGCGGTTTTGTGTTTTTGATATTATATGCATGTTGGTCTGGCGTCTTGGATTGTTTATTCTTATTTGATTGACCTCGTTAAATGCCGTTTTTATTTATCTTTAATCATTTTCTTGTGTATATGTCATTCGCTGCAAGGAAATGATTTTGTTATCTCATTTCATACATGGCATGAAAGCGTCTTCATCGGGAAAGTATTTCTTTTTAAAGGTATAAAGGTGAAGTCAGGTCTGAAGAAGAGAGCCAATCGTTGATCTTACAAGTTGAGAAAAATCATTTGTTCGCTTTTATTTATTCTTAGGAGAAGAAGGTGAAGATCTCTGATTGGCGGATCGACTAAAACATTTAAGGTTCTTGAAGTTGGAGGGATTCAGCGGGGTTGGGTTTTTGGAAGAAGCTATCGGAGATTAGTTGAATCTGAGTTGGTGGTCGTAAGAGGAGTCTTTATTTGTTGTAAATCCGATTGTATTTGTAATATTACTGTTTCCTAATAGTGGATTATTTCTTCTTTGGGCGTGACCTTGTATGCATTAAGATTGAGGAATCTAAGCATATTAAAAATCATCATGTTATTTTATTTCCGATGTATTGTGTTGTATATTTGATTGTGACAACATTAACTTACAATACTATTGAATTTGAGTCTTTTATTTGATATTCAGGCCTTAGATTCTAACAACTTATTCATGTGAGCATCACTCTTGTTCATTCTGGATCGGTTTCTCGTGTCGTGTAGCAATTAATTCTTGAATGTTTTTCTCTCTCCCGTTTGTGTCTTGTACCTCTTGATTTTGAAATCTCAGGGAGGTGGTTGCAACACATTTTAGTATTCTTTATATGATAAATTTTCATGATTGTGAAGTTACCGGATGATAATGTGTTGGTAATTGATTCATTCTATTGTTGAAACCTCGATTGTTCATAGTTTGCTTGCTTTGCTTGCGTGATTGAATTATCTCTTGGTGATATCGTTACCAACTTTCTCTTGTTTGTTGTTTCCACCAAAGTTGATGATGGCCGAGTTATTTTGATAGAAATTTGAGCGGTCAAAGAGATTGACATAGTATCAAGCTCCAGGCCTGACCTTCGTTGGTGTGGACCTCTCAGGCATTGGTAGCGGTGGCGGCCATCTTTGGTGAGGCATGAACCAGCCGGAGTTTTAGCCATTAACATACCTCCTGCTGCAGATATAGTAGTTCTTGAATGACTATTCATACCATTGTAAAATATTGGACTTGTTGCCATCTGCGTACCCATGTGTGATATCTTCTCATGACTCTTTAAATCCCTCCCAAGATTAAGCTATAAAGGTTAAAATCGTCCAGTTGAAATTGAGCGATTTCAACTTTTTAGCTGGAGCGTCTTCTTAGGTAGGCAATTTGTATGAACTTTTTTAGTAGATAAGTCAGTCAGATTACATCTTTGGAGAAGTTGCAGCATTCACCTACATTACCTATCACGGTGAGAATGGGAGCCAGCACTTTCGGCCGGACAAGCAGTGTAGAGACCCCAGTTCATGCGTGAAGTATGAAATCTCAGAAATGTAGACAAATGAGCGTTAGGGTCATCTACAGCATTCCCACAAAAGCCCAATTTTGTTGCACCATACTTATGAGGGTTGGTTTCAATTAAGTGTTGGCATTGGTAGGTTGGCGCTGAATTTGATAATTTTGATTAGTTGGTGAAAATAGTCCACTAATGGCGCCTGCGGTGGTGTGGCGATACTGGGAATGCGGTTGTTATCCTCATCGGTGTTTACATCATTATTTTATTCTCTGCAGCACAATGCATTAAGCTCTCATCTTCCGGAGTGTTCTTTTAATTTCTGGATTAAAAGAAATTAAGTGCTTCTTTTTATTTTTTAGCATCAGCAAACAACCCCGAATAATAGCCAACCAACAGTGTAACAGAACCAGCTCACAAATTAAAGTTCATTGCCAGTAACAATATTGACGCAAATAAGATAAATAATGCTAGAAGCCTACGACACCAAAAAAAATGTGTTAAAGTGATTTTCTTACAGTAGTGTATGGTATTGAGATTTTAGTATAGAATATGAACTAAGGATATACGTCTCAGGGAATAATGTCGAATTATTGCTGATATTAAAAAGTATAATAGTCTAACTTTATGCGGAATTGAATATGGATGAGATAGAGTTCTTTTAAAATGTCGATTACAAAAAATAAGTAAATGAGGAGTGTCAAAGATGATACTACCTGATGATAAAGCAGATTACAGGGTTGATTACTTTAGTTTATAACATCATGAAATCGACTAGTTTGTCGATCTGAAAGCTACCAATTTATAAGCGGGAATGCCTACAATAATCATTTTCATCTCTCAGTGTCAAATGATTACGAATTTCAATTAAGATATCAATACCTCTATAGAGTCCACCAATTAAAATCTAAGCATGGTCATGAATCTCAAATAATGGCTTGAAGTTATAAATTTCTCAGATTACATGAAATCATGGTTGTACTATTTCAAGGTCATATGTTGGTACTCCCAAGTGGTAAAATTATTACCAACAATGAAATTAATGGTTGGGCAAATTTAAGCAAACTATCAAATCTACGCGATAAATCAATATTGAAATCGTTTTATGATCTCAAACATAAGTTAAACTTCGTCAATGTTTCTAAAATTAAATTTAACCGCGTTAAAAATGATAATAAGCTATAAAATAGTGAATTTTAGTCAACAGATCAAGTAATAAAGCGAGTTATTTGCAGGATAAAAGTGAATATTATTTATTCCACCCTGGATGATAAGATGTCTTTAATCTTCCTTTCACGATCTTACATTCTTTAATGTAGGTGTGGCACTCATCCAGGATGTCAAAGTCCTATTCCGCCCCAGGTGTATTTATATCCCCACGGCTTTAAAATGAATATAAAATATGTTTTCTCATCAGAAACCTAATGGGCGGCCAGCTAGCCTTTGCCATCAATACATATTTGGTTTTGACCCGTTAAAGCGCGTAAAGAATTGTCTGAAACCTGTGCAAACTGTTTAACGTCACTTTGTTTTTATCTCTTTTCGCTAAGTTTTATTTTTCCAAGCTTATTTCAACCTATTTAGACATGGATTTTTGCGCCGCTTTCCTACACATATTCATTGATGATCTAAAACTAAAATTGACTTGACGACTCGGAATTACTCCAAAAACAACACAATATCTGACTTTAAGGCCTGCATTAGTTTGGTATAAAACCGACAACATCGGCCTTGCGCAAGAGGCCAGAAAACTAATTAACTATGAATCAGGGACATACGGCCACGTCCACAAGTGTAAGCTCTTTTCAAGGTCGTCTTCAACACAACCTTTAGAGTCCATATTAAGTTGAAGAGTTCACATGAACAATACATTACATTGTAAGTATAGAGGAATACCTCTTGTCGGCCTGGGCGACGGAGCTCTGTGTCACCATCACGTTTCCTTTGGTTATCAATCAGAATTGGCTTGAGCCGCGATGGCGGTGAGATCGAGCTCGGCGTGTCTCGAACGGACTTGTCTCGGTCACATTGGTTTGTTGATAATTGCCATTTTATTGCCTTTTTTGAGTGTCAATGATCTTTGGCGTACTCTGATTCGGATTACCTGATTGTAGCGTTGCTTTAATTTTCTTGGCCTTCTCTTTATCTTTCTGGAGATGCTTAGTTCTTCACTTAGTGCACCGATTATGCAAGATTAGCATTGACTCGTTGCAAATTTGCGGATATTACGCCAGTTTTGATTTAACCCCGCCAGTCAAATCCGAATATCGATCCTCGAGCCCGTTTCGCTGCGGCATGGCGGGTAGTTAACGCTTTCCACAATGGCGACAATTTTGATAGTGCAGCCACTTGGAAAGACTTCGTTGAAATCGTCCTTGATTGGCTAATTCATAAAATTTATGATCGAATTTCTGAACTTGGTTGATTCTTGTTTGGTATCGACGCTGTGAAATCGAAATTGCATTAAATTCTTGTGTTATCTTATTTGTCTTAACTTTTCCAAAAGTCCCCAACTCTTTGGAGCGTTTTGAATGAATTATAGACATTATAAAGTGTGTCTTCGATCCATTTAAAACATAATTTTAGCGGGAGAAAATCGTTGTTGTGCGAGCATCTGAAGATCCTTAACTTTGGTTGTACATTTCTTCATCACCAATAATAGGAAAATTCATCTTTACAAAAGAACATGGGCGGACCAGAGTAGTTAAGTAAAGCGACATCTTTTTATTTGCGTATTTGAAATTAAACCTTTGGAGAACTTGCTTACGTTGCCATAAAGCGGGGCTTGACCGTTGGAGTGAAACTTATGTTTGTCATGCGTCTTAAAAATAGGCGAAAACTTAATCTTTCTTGATTGTTGTATGGGTGGTTCTATTCTGAGAGAATGGCTAAGTATGTAGAAAACAAAAATAGGACGGATGTATTTAAAGTCGAGAGTTAGTATTTGATACTATCTCTGAAGATAAAATTGCCCCACCTTTAAGTCTTATGATTTGATAATTGTCTCACAGATCTGATGACTTTACTTAAGTTTGACTTAGCGACAACTGCAAAAATCGAGCCTACAGCTAGAAACAATGAAGTGTTTTAGACTTTTCGAAGCTTTTTGGAAGGAGTGATAATCCAATATAAATCGAGTGATTTCGGTTTATTATCGATAACTTTAAAACTGTTTTAAATCTCTGATTCCGTATTTATAAGCATCTAAGTGCACTTTATGGAATGTTCATGTCTTTTGATTCGAAAAGAAACTGTCTACTGAAACAGCTCCTTTGATAACTCGGCAGGTACTTACATTCCACAAAACCAAAGTGCGTGGCACGCATAGCTGTCTTTGGTGAGAGACCACAGCGCCATACGCATAATATGTGGTAGCCGTCGTAACAGCGACTGCAATGCCCACGCCTGGCATTGTTTAGGTGTCGTCGCGCTCCATAACTTCTTGGCGACAGCCGCGTTCTAATGAGGATTGGGTTAAAATAATTTTTAAAAGTTCGAATAAAATTTGTTCAAAGCTATAAGGGCCTTGAAGAGCCAAGCCAAGCCGGACCAGGCTTCTTGTAGCCGGCTGCGTGCGGGCCGTGACAGCTGAGTAGGTAGTGCGTGCGGGCGTGACGGTGGTGGCGCGTCTTGTGTATTTTGAACGAACCCTGGCGTATCGATTTTGAACCAAACACAGCGTGTCAATTTTGAACTATAAAGAATCTCATATTAAAAACTTTGGTGCTGAGGAGCGAAACTCGTTACTCCCGCTTGAGCTATATTAATTGAGCTAAACTTGGCTACTTATTCTCTTTGTGGGATGGAGTTTCCTCTGGCACTCACATTTACCAATTTTCATCGATTTCTAGTTTAGTGGCAGAAACATGGTAGTAATTTCTCGTTCACTTGGAATTGGTTTTGAGAAATTTGAAATGCTAATCTCATCACAACTAGCATTAGAATTTGATTATATATTTTAATTCCATCATCATCAATTGGAAACCGCCAAATTTTGGTCGATAGTAGGTCGATACCCGTTTTAAAGCGAAGTTCCAACGAGATCATGAAATCTCTTGCTCTAATTCTCCCGTGTCGGACTCCATACTGCTGTACTTCCCGAGAATGTCGTGATGATGATTGTAAACTTCGATGATTCGGATGTAGAAACTTCAGTTTGTTTAATTCAGCGATCTTGGTCAGTTAGTCATTTAAATCGAAAAAAATGGTTGGTGCCATTAATCATGAGGCTAAGCGATGAAATGAGACAAGCGTCTTTCCCAAAGAAGTCCAAAGACTACGTGTCGAATTCCATTAGAAAGAACACGCGTACGAACCGTAGTTTGTTGTCTTTAGTCCACAATCCCATTTTGGTAACACGCGTGTAGTTCGGCCGGATCTTTATTGCGTTTCTTTTTCTCGCCTGATATTCTTGTTTGCCCCTAATTATGTTTGCGCTAGTTGTTCGGCTTTGTGAGCGAGTGTAAATTATTTATATATATATATATATATATATATATATATATATATAAGTTGGTTGAATATGACGATCGTCACTAGGTGAGGCAGTGTGGACTCTCGTCTTACCCGTTGATGTAAAAAATGAACGAATGTGATTAATTCATTTTCCCTTATAGGTAACAGGGTAATTTGAAATCTCACCACGATTCGTTTGTTGAGAGGTTTCACCATGGATCACATTCCACTTTCTTAGGGTGTGAATTTTAGAATTAACGAGAGTTTTATTGGTTCTTAGCCGTTGATTCTCGACTCATTAGGTCCATGTACCCAGCCCAAATCTTGATGTAATTTCCAGCATATTTCACTTGGCAAGTTCATAGTGCGTTCTTTCAATATAAAGTAGGGGAATATTAAAAGGTATTTAGAGTTTTTTTGGTTTAATGTTTAATTTTGTATAGAATTATTAGATTTGTTTGTTGGAGTTTTCATTTTTGATTGTTTTTATGTTTTTACGTATTTAATACAAATATTGTGTTAGATATATTTGTTTTTACGGTGAGTTTTTGCGACTAGGGTTTTATCCATTATAGTTGCTTGGCTTTTTGGGGCTAGGTAGAGAAAAGAAATCTTGAAAGTCTGTTTTCCTTTTTGTGTTTGTGGTGGGTTTGTTGCGATTTTGTTGCATTAGGTTTTGATGTGCATGTGTATTAACATTGATATATGCTTAGTTTAGTTTGTTCTTTATAATAGAATGTTTGACCATATAATTAGTTTGGTTTGTTCTTTATAATAGAATGTTCTTTGATATATTTTCTAGGTTATTGTTGGTAAATGGCTAAAGACGATAAAAAAGTAATAACCCTCCGCGGTTGGAGGTTGGTGAGGAAGTGACCTCGGTGATAAACAAAAATGTAGCGAATCGAAAGCGAAGATGCGTTAGTTATGTTAAGCAAAAGGTCGATGCCAGGAGCTCTAGTTGAGGCGATGAAGGATTTTGAGAAGCTGACCTGAAAGATATTGTGGTTGAGATGGGTTTCGATAGGTTATGGCACGGAATTGAAGGTGAATAGAATTATCGCCGCGGCTTACATGCGTTGGTTAGTGGACAACTTTAACCACCTTCCGGTTGTGAGCTGGAGATTGCCAAAGAGAAGTCATTCATGTTGATTTGAAAGATGTTGAAGAGGAGTCTTTAGGATTTCCAAATGGACCCGTTCCGTTAGGAAGAAGAAGAAATGCGGGAGCGTGTGATATCTATGATGAGTGGCAGGTTTTTGGCGTGGACAAGGGTGGATGTAAAATTACTCTTTGAGACAATTTTGGGAATGGTGCGTGGCTCAGGTGGTGGTGTGTGGTTTAGGAGAGCCATTTCTTTGGTGGATGTGTCACATAGTCGGTATGGTACAATGGGGTTATGTGAATCCGTTGATTATGAAGAGTTTGGGTGATCTTCTGAAACATTAGGAAGTTAAATTGGTGTGATATCCACTTGAAAACATTGGTTGCGAACGGGGTAAGTGGAACCGTCCAATCGAGGCTTCGGGTTGATAGCCTCTATTTTTGTTATTTGAGTTTGTGTTTTCTATATAATTTTTGCTAGTTGTTTAATTATCATATGTGTGTTATATGGCTTTATTAGCAATAGGGTTTGTACATTGATAGAGTTGTTATTTTTGTGAGGACGTTCGGCAGTCAGAGAGCATGTTGGCTTTGAGTTACGAGTTATTAAAGGAGAGGTGCGAGAGTGAGATTGATGAAGGTGGTTTTTTTGGCTTAGGGATATGTTGACGGGTTTGTTTGATGGCGAGCCCATACGGGGTTGTTCTACAGTCGTGTGGCGGGTAGTGTTGACAAGAGAATGGATGTCATGGGCATCTTACGGGGTGATGATGTTAGGTACATTTACATGCGGTTGGATTATTTGTAATTTTGATTAGTCAGTGTTTTGTTTGTTGAATTAATTTCTTGCATGTTTATTATGGATATCATGCATATTTAAGGGAACAATTATTGCATATCTTATATCGCGTGATAATATTTCGGTCGTATATTGGCTGATTTCTGCTGCGTGTTTAGTCGATGATAATCATCTTTAGTTAATAGTTATTAAACAATTAACCCCGTGACTCTATTTTAATAATTAGAATATAAACTATTGTTTTTAGAGTTTGCATATTTAGTATATGTTTGATGTAGATATGACCTGAGAGCTGATGCATATTTAGTATGTTGATTTTAAGGTGAAGATGGTCTGACATATTAATTATGTTTTATCATTTTTATGCGGGGATATGTTGGAAAGGTGTTGGCCGTATTGGCCCGAGTATAGCGAATGGATGTTGTTGACATTATTTCATTGGTCAAGAATGCTCAGGTACTGAATAACCACCAGTTTTGGTAAAATTGAGGGGATGTTGCTAGGGAAGTTTATTTATTTTAGTGGTGGGAAAGCAAGTGAAGATCGGGGGTGGAGGAAGTGAAGCCTGACGAGAATGGCGATTACGAAACAAACGCTAAAAATATTTACCTTTGGAGAAAGTGGAAAATCGTTATTGCGGAAGGAGGAGTTTAGAAGTGTTGTGATGCTGCTCCAAGTTTTGAAGTGGCAGTGTGTGTGAGGATTTCAATAATCAGTTTGGTGTTTGTGTTTGACGTCGCGACAATATGATCAGGAAATTTGGAGGCGGAGGAAGAACGGAATGCGGATGGAGACAATGTTCTAGGTTGTAAGTTTTTCATAATTTATGTTGTTTAAAAGTTTTTTTATGGGTGATCTGATAGATATAATATTTGTGATTTTGTTATGCTTTGTAAATGGAAACATCAGGGATTATTGTCACTGATGTGGGACGATGAAACTACGGTGTGGTAGGGAGTGGGCGGTGCAGTGGAGTTAAATTTTGTAAGTTTTGTTTTTATTTTTGTGGTTGTTGTGTTTATTTTTTTATATTTATACTTTATGGAATTGTAATTTATTTTTGGGGATTTTGTGCGGTGTGAAGCAAATACCGTTGTCGATGATGAAGTTGTGAGAAACATGTTGAAGTGGTGTTGAGTCTTGGGGTTCGTCAGGTTAGTCGTGTAGCTCCAACTTGGGCGATCAGTATCTGAGGAAGGGCAGGGAATCCACGGAAAATAGAGGTTACGTCGCCGTCGTTGCGTGCGAAACCGATTTGACGTGGCCGGAGAAGGAACTAACAAGGCATGAGTGTGATTTAGAAATGGATTTTGAGAATCTACGGGAAGAAAAATATGTAATGTTTTTATTTGAATTTCTTGTTGTGTATTATATTTTAGTTGACCATTTCTTTTATTTATATTTGCGATAAAATATGTTTTCTTTATATGTAGGAATGGTCGTTTAGTTTGGTGATCGGATCTTTGATGAGGAAAGTTTGAGTACATGAGGTCGGGATCTTATATTAGTGTTGCGATTATTGACATATGGTCCACGTCACTTTTGAATGCGAAGGAACAAGCCCAAGAGCTGCCGGGATCTCCGTTGGGGATTCTTTCGACGATATATTGTAAGGTGCGATTTTATCGATGTTTTTTATGTATTTTTGGCTATGTTTTTGTAGTGGGTGTTTTGAGTTAGACTAATTTTTTTATTTTATAGTCGTGCCGCGGTTGTATCCGCTTCCAGGAGTTCAGACGTGAAAATTATTCTTATATTGTTTTACAAAACTTTGATCTTGAATTTGGAGATTGCGTCGGTTGAAATGTTAATTGTTGTAATACGT
>JABTTQ020002200.1:0-114453 GCA_016081115.2 Rehmannia glutinosa | reverse complement strand
CGCCTGCTGCCGCCGCGCCTTCTCGTCGTGCCGATCGATCCAGCCGAATATGCAAATGCCGCGACCTTTTGAAATTCTCAAATTTCTCTGTACAAAGAACTGATAATTTATTTTCCTTGATTTGCTCTGAGCCTTCACAAATCAATGTTAGCTTGTCCCATTTCTTTAGCCGCTTGCATGATTGACTTTATTGAACATGGCTGTCCAAGGTTTTGTAAAGAATGTCCTTGGCCACATTGTCGGTTATATTATTTTCTCTCATTTGTCCATTCAAATTTGGTTTTTCAACCATAGCTGGTCCGGGAGCAACATCCTCTTCACCTTCAGCCGCAGCTCTAACCTTACACTGTGTTCTCTTTAAAATTTGCAGTGGCCCATCCTCTTATCACTATCCACATCTCATCATGTAATGCTTTGATAGATGAGCACGCATCACGAATTATCCAATCATCAAATTCTTCAATTGTGAACATAGGGATGCGTGTCAAATTTGCTTCCATGATAATAACTTTTGATGGTAAAAGGAGTTTTGAAAACTTAAGTGCTAAAACAGGACTTTGAAAAATTTGGAGATCTAGTTCAAGAACCGGTGCGGAAGGCTCAATGAACCAACCGCTCGATACCACTTGTTGGTCCTGAGGGTGTGAGTGTAAGGTTTAGAAGGGGTTGAATAAACCTTACCAACTTTTCTAATTAGTCTTTTAAGTATTCGTAGTTAATACTTCACGATTGTGTCCTCGGTGAGACACTTGTTAGTTAATCGTTGGAGTTAGTCACCAATGCACTGACGAGCCGTTGATAGAATAACTCAGCTGTTAAGACTAAAGACTTAGCTCAATGGGTTTGTTTTTCGGAAGACTTAACACCCTTAAATTTGGTTTAGTTGATTTAATACTTGGTTTTATCACTTAGAGATTATCAAGTGGATAGCAAATTTATCACAGAGTTAAACAAATAAGTTGCAAATGAAAGTGCTTTGAAATGTAAATGACACGATAAGTTTTATAGAGTTTCAAGATGGGGTAATTCTTCTACTCCTCTCTTCTCCAACTCCCGGAGGAATCCACTAAGTATTGATCAAGATACGAGTGGTAACAGTCCGATACAAGTCTTGATCACACACCGACTTGATCCTTTGGGACTCAGTCACGAGATGCCTTGGTCACGCGGTGGCTTCTCGTGCGACTCGACCTTCTTCACAGGGCAACCGCCTTGCTACTACAGCCCACTTGCTCAAGCTTCTTGGATTTGATCACGCCTAAGCCCTCCAAAACTTGAGACTGGTTCGACCTTGAACCTTTCTATAATCCTTCGTGGAATGTAGACCCTGATTCTTCAAAAACTTCCTCTTCAACTGATTAAAGTTATCTTTCCTTCACAAGGTGAGTGTTGGATTGATTTCCTTCGTAATGTAGACTTGAGGATTGATCTCGAATGATTTGAGAATATCTTAGGTTACTGATTCAAATGTTTGCTTGAATGTTCGTGGTTCGTGTAACCTTCTCTCGAGTTATTCCTCGCCTTTTATAGTGATGTTTCAAAAATATGCCCGTTGAAGAGATAGGCTTTTTTTGAAAAGTCACTTCCTCGGTCGCTAACTTGTCTTGTTGCGATCCTTGAAATTGCCACTTCGTATGAATTGTTCTTGACTTTTCGAGTTCGACATGGTGCGTTGCTTCCCATTGGTTTATTCGCTTTTGCACGCTTCCTCGGGATGAGCACTTCAAGAAAGCTAGTATGGAGATATTACTTGTTTAAGTAATTCTCTTAATTTAAATAAACGGATCTCTTCATTGTCTTGACTTGACGCATTTTCTTAACATCCCCAGGTGACTTTGAGTCGACTTCCAATCATTTGATGACTCTTCCGTCACTTCAACCTCGAGACTTGGCTGTCTTGAGTTAACTTGACCGATACTTCACTCACCAGCATCTCACTGTACCTTGATCGAGTTCCCGTATTATCTTCTTTGCCATACTCGGTTGCCTCAGCAGAAGTCTTCCTTCTAGTCTCCAAATGTCTTCTTGCATGTTTAGGCATAGCGACTTAACTCCCTTTTGATCAAATATCTATTACAATGTAGTTTACAACAAAAATGGGGTGCCAACTTCCTATTCTAAGTTTTACATGGCATTCATAAAAAATCTACAAAATGATTTCCCCAACATATATAAAACCTTGGACAAGGTTATGTTCAACAAAGTTAAATCTTGCAAATCAGCCAAAGAAATTTTGGGAGAACTTACTTTTATTTGTGAAGGATCGAACAAATCAAAGAAAATAAATTAATTGTTGTAGTCAAAAATTTGAAAACTTTAAAATGATTGCAGGTGAAAGTATGGATCAGCTGGGTGCCACATATACAGAAATCACCAATGAGCTTTCAGCTGTGGAAAAGGAATACACTCAGAAGGAGATGTGTATGAAGATGCTAAGGTCTCTCCCGGTGAGTGGGAAATGAAGGTCATGGCTCGGGGCGTTCCATGGATGTCTCCAAAATATCAAATCATGAGCTATTCTCAGACCTCAAGGCATATGAGTTGAGCTGAGAAGAAAGGAGCAAGAAGAAACAGTTGGGCCCAAGACAGCTGCACTTACGGCCAATGAAGGGAAGAAAGTTGAGCCAAAGGAGACAATAGACCAGGAGGAAATCGCCCTATTGGTAAAAAGGTTCAACAAGTTCTTCAATAAGAACTACAAAAGGAACAAGGGTAGATCCTCAAAAAAGACACTAAGCACCCTCCAAAAAAGGAGGACAAAGCTACCCAAGAGAGTCGAACATCAAATAACCGAATATCGAGAGCTAATAATTAGAGGCTGAGAGAGCCGACTTGTAGAGAGTGAGAACCTGTGTTGGAACTACAGACAACCAAAACACTTTGTTGTTGATTGCTTAACAACAAGTCAACAAATATAGAAATGAAGAGCATAGAAGAGTTTTCGAGAAAGAAGACAAGAAAAGAAGAAAGCCATGTTGGTCACGAGATCACGAACAGCCAAGTGCAAGAAACCATCGACTCGGATAGTAGTGAAGCATCTACCCAAAGTGACATAGAGGAAGAGGCTATGATCTGCCTGATTGCAAAAGAACAAGATCCAAAAGATCAAAAAGATGAGGTACACTCTAACGCATCGCATTGATTCTAGTGATAGTGATTGTGACACAAACACTTCATCACCTGAGATCTTTACGATTCAATTGGCAAAATGATGAAATATTTTGAGCACATCAAAACCTCACACACACTATTAAATGAGGAAAACACCCAACTAAATCGCTAAAACTCACAAACTAACTAAAGAGTTGAGTACTCTAAGTCACATAGGCGATGAGAATACGAAGTTAAAGGCCGAAATTGCCAAGATCCAAACAGAGTTAGCAGCTACAGAAAAAGAGAGAAAAGGATCTTAAAAATGTGATTTGCTTCATTTAGAAAGGCATCCAAATCATTGGATGAACTTATAATGACTTCAAAAAGAGTGTGGAGATAACACAGTCATATGATTCAATTCCTTTGTGCATGCTCAAGTTCCTAGAGTGATTTTGGAAAAAGTATCCTCAAGTAATGAAGGAGTCTAAAATCCAAAACACCAAATGTTGCACCAACACCCACACAAAAATACAATCACAACCATATTGGCCTTGGATACAAGGGTAAAGGCAAGAAGCCAGTCGAGTATATTGAAAGAACAAACAATAAAATTTAAAAGTCCATCAAAGAAACTTCAAACAGAAAATACTCTGTGAAAGCTAAGCAGAGCTACCAACACCCCAGAGATTTCAGCAAAGAGAATCTTATGATGGGAATGGTAGAAACTATCCAAACCAAGCTGATTGGAACAACGAAGTGAGATATCAGCCAAGACCTATGGGATATAAGCCAAAATGGCAAAGACCTCAACCTCAATAGAGGTCATTCCCAAGGCAAAAGAGTTATCATCAAAGACACATATGCATATGCACAAAACCCATCAAGCACAAAAATTCCACTATTACCCCAAGAAAGCAAATGCTCAAATAAACACACATGCATACGACAAAAGAGACAGCTTGTATGATCCTAAAACCCCCAGGAAATTTGCTAATGTGCACTATGATTATGGAACTGATAGATGGCAACCTATTAGAATCAGATCATCTGGCTATAGGTTGGTTGGAAAATCTTATATCACCAACCTCTCAGGACCCAGGCAAATACGGGTACCTAAAACTAATTTTCTTGATTGCGAGTTCGGGAATAGCGAGTGCCAAGGAACCTAGTACAATGATAGTGGTTATTCCGGATATATGACATGAAACAAGAGAAATTTGTCAAAGTTCAAGGAAATCAAAGGTACAAAAGTTATATTTGGAGGAAATGAAGCTCGGGGAAATCAAAGGCACAAGATCCATAAAGAAAAATGGATTGGAGATCACAGATGTTGCATATGTTGAAGGTCTCAACTTCAATCTGCTGAGCATCAGTCAACTCTATGACAAAGGCTGCAATGTGGGATTCAACATGGGAGTTTGTCAAACAAAGATGCAGATGAAAATGAAATTGTGCTACAAGGAACAAGGTAGAAGAAACATGTATGTAGTGGATTGGTCAACTGCTACACCAAGCACTTGTCTGCTAGCAAAGAGTACAACCGAATCAAGTTGGTTGTGGCACAAGAAGCTGAGTCACCTGAACTTCAAGACAATCAACAAGCTTGCAAGGAGTCATCTTGTGGAAGGATTGTCTGACTGAGTGTGCAAGAAAAAAAGCATTTGTGATGCATGCCAGATGTGAAAGCAAATCAAATCATCCTTCAAGGATAAGTCAAGTCCTTCTTCAACAAGGATATTGATCTCTTGCACATGGACTTATTTGGTCCTGTTGAACCAACCAGCATCAGTGGAAAGAAATGCACCGTAGTGGTGGTGGATGATTATTCAAGATATACATGGACAATTTTCATGTGTAAAAGAAGGAAACATTGCAGAAATTGCCTCATTCGAGAAGAGTTCAAAATGAGAAGAGTCAAACCATTATTAAGATAAGGTCTAATAGGGAGCCGAGTTTGTCAATGGATTATAACTCAAGATTGTGTTGAAAATGTTATTGCTCATGAGTTGTCACCGCAAGAACTCCACACAATGGAGTAGCTAAAAGAAGAAACAAATTAACTCTCAAAAAGTTGTAAGGACAATGTTAGGCTGAAGTTGGATTGCCTAAAAGATTTTGGGCTGAAGCCATCAACACTGCTTGTTACACTCAGAATAGATGCATGATCAACAGGACTAAAACTCCCTATGAAAGTTTGACAGAGAGGAAGCCAAATGTTGGATACTTCAAGATCTTTGGATGTAAGTGTTTCATCCACAACAATGGCAAGGACAACTTAAAAGCTTTTGATGCTAAAGCTGATGAAGGTATCTTTTTTAGATACTCAGCTGAGAGTAAAGCTTGTAGAGTGCTGAACAAAAGGACTATGGTCACAGAAGAGTCTATCCATGTGGTTTTTGATGAACCTAATGTAAGTGGAGAAGACATAGATGAGTTAACTGAGAAAAAAATCAGCCAACTATGCAGAAGAGTCCCTAAGTTGATGCATATGTAAGAGCACTTAATCCTGATGAAGATGAGAAAGTTGAATCTCCGAGATAGCTGGAAGGTCTGCAGCTGAATGACGATGAAGAAGTTGTTCAAGACAACTTAGTTGCGAGACGGCTGAATCCAGCAGACTTACTCCAACCAGATGTGAGATGGCTGAGAGACCATCACCTGAGCTAATTATTGGAGATGTTAGAGATGGAATAAGAACCAGATCCAGGGCTCAACACGAAGCCATGTTTACTTGTTTCATTTCCCAGATAGAACCCAAAGATGTGTTTCAAGCATTGGATGACACACATTGGATTCAGGCTATGCAGGGAGAGCTGAATCAGTTTGAAAGGAACAAAGTATGGGAATTGGTTCAAAGGCCTACCCACCAAAATGTTATTGGTACTAAGTGGGTTTTCAGAAATAAGATGAATGAGGAAGGATCTGTAGTAAGAAACAAAGCAAGATTGGTAGCAAAAGGGTATTGCCAAGAGAAAGGAATAGATTTTGATGAAACATTTGCTCATGTTGCTAGATTGGAAGTAATAAGGATGTTTCTTGCTTATGTTGCACACAAGAACTTTATTGTGTATCAAATGGATGTGAAGAGTGCATTTTTGAATGGACTTTTGGAAGAAGAAGTCTATGTTGAGAAACCTCCCAGGTTTTGAGCAAAAACTATTGGAGATAAAGTCTACAAGCTCAAGAAAGCATTATATGGATTAAAACAAGCACCAAGAGCCTTGTATGACACATTGTCTCAGTTTCTAATTGACAATGGTTTCACCAAAGGCAAAGTTGATAGAACACTCTTCAAAATTCAAGATGGGAGATTATATTGCTTGTTCAAATCTATGTGGATGACATCATATTTAGATCCACAAATTAAGAGCTATGTGACAAATTTTCAAACCTCATGCATGGAAAGTTTCAAATGAGCATGATGGGAGAGTCGACTTTCTTCCCGGGTCTTCAATTCAAGCAATTGAAGGATGGAACCTTCATAAGTCAAACAAAGTATACAAGAGATTTAATGAAGAAATTTGGTATGGAAGCAAAGTCATTAGAGAAGATTCCCATGAACACATCACTAAGATGGATATAGATGCGGATGGCCTCATTGGATCATTGCTCTATTTAATGAGAAGTAGGCGGACATCACCTTTGTTGTAGGTGTATGTGCTAGATTTCAATCCACCAAAAGAAAGTCACATGACTGCAGCCAAGAGAATCCTAAGGTATTTGAAGGGATGCCAAGAAGTTGGCTTATGGTATCCAAAGGATGGAGGATCCAAGTTGATAGGATACTTAGACTGAGACTATGTTGGATGTAGAGTGGACAGGAAGAGTACACCAGGTACTTGTCAAATGCTTGGAAATAGATTTGTTTCTTGGTTCAACAAGAAATAAAATTCAATAGCTACATCCACAACTGAAGCAGAGTACATAGTTGCGGCAAACAACTGCCAGCCCAAGTTCTATGGATAAGGCAATAGCCGAGAGACTATGATATAGACAAAAAGAGATTCCAATTATGTGTGATAACACAAGTGCTATTGCAATCACTTAGAATCCAAACATGTTGCATTAAAAACAAAGCACATTAATGTCGATATCATTTTATAAGAGATCATGTTGAAAAGAAAGACATCACCCTGCAATACATCTCAACTGATAAGCAGTTAATGACATATTCACTAAGTCATTATGTGAATCAAGATTTGAAGAGCTTAAGAATGAGCTAGGTTTTATTGAGTTAGTTAGCGACTCAGACATTTACTCAATCAAATAGAGTCAAAGAAGAGAGAAATGAAAATAAGCAAAGTTTCACTTTCCAGCCAAGTGAAATAGCTAAGACGGGGAATCAGCTGAATCGAGTTAGCTGACAGCTGAGTGATCATCATGTGAAGAGAGAAGCAGTTAAATCACTTTTGGAAGATAGCCGAGTTATTATGAGCTAAGTGACAAAACGCAGCCGCTTTCACAGGGGGAATGTTTTCGGGCATTACGTCAACGTAATTATTGTGTCAGAATAAAGCCTGTACACATTTAGCCTATGATTAAATATAAATGCTGCTGCATTTAATGCGGGAAAATTAATGCGGTTTCAAATGTTTACTCTTGACCTTTGATCTTGATCAACTATTTCAAATTCCAAAAAGCATCCTCTCACGTCCCGTATATACCAAATTCAATTTTCTCTCTCCTCACAAAACATTCTTCGTTCTCAAGTAAACTAGAGCTTTTCTCTGCAAGCAAGTGAAACCCTAGTTCTTAAAGCATTTGTTCTACAAGTTTTTCACCAATTATTTTCTGAGAAATGGCTTCTAACTACGATTTCGTCAAAATGGGCTGAGAAAATCCACTATGGATCAACAATGGATTTCAAGGATTGGTAAAACAGGAGTTGATAAGGCCATGGCTCGGAAAATTGTCGCTAAGCTAGAGAAATCGGTCTCAAAGAATTTCTTACCATGGAATACTCGCACACTTATCTAGAAGAAGTTGCCGTGTTCTACGTGAACACTGAGGTTCACAATGGAGAGATTAGGTCTTCGGTCCATAGCAAGGACATCAACAATACCGCCGCAAACCGAGTGAACACCGCCACCTACCCTTGGAAGAAATGAAGGAAATAGCCGAGAAGGACGTGAACCTGGCCGCGGCATGGAAGGAGATTGCCAAGCCGTAGTTCGCCGCTAAGCGTCAAGCATACGTGACCAAGAAGTCGTTGATTAAAGACGACTATCATAAGTGGATGGATATTGTGTCCAATTGCATGGACATGAAATTTGGCAGCTTCAATCAGCTGTCTCGAACGAAGCTGATTGTTATGGCTGCTATCCTGGAAGAGAAGAAGGTGAACTGGGCTGAGTTCATCTTCAGCCAAATCTGCCAGAATGTCATGAACAATACTATAAAAGATGATGGTCTGTTCTTGAGCTCACTGAGGTATGGCCTGTTATTTGCCATCCATGGAGATGAAAGGGATTTCGCTCAGGCATGGGAAAACTTTCCATGTTAACAAGAGGATGTTCAAAGCTAACCTCTCCGGAGCTCAGGGGCAAGCTCATGCTAGAAGAGCTGACACCAGTAAAGGTGAGTCAGCTGATCATGTCCCTGAGGACACTACTGCAACCGCCCCAGCTCCATCTCCAAAGTCGTTTCAAAAGAAGAAGAGAGCTGATGCAGCTAAGAAAGCACCTGCCCCTGCAGCCGTTTCAGAGAAAGCACCTGCCTATGCAGCCATCCCCGAACCGTCACCTGCCCTAGCAGTCGAGACTGAGAAAGAACCTCTTTTACCTTTTCTAGTCGTGAAGAAGAAGCTCGTTGATGTGTCTAGGAAAGCAGCTGCGTCCAAGAAACAGAAGGCAGGCGAAAAGGCTTTTACCTTTGATGAGCCTGAAGATGTGGAGCCATAAGTTCCTCTAGTTCCAACCAAACGAAGAAGATTGTTCAAGAAATCAAACCTTGAGAAGCCAGCTGAATCTGGCACTCAACCGGCGAAGGAGATCATAAGCTCGGAAGAGTAGTCTAAATAAGTTGAAGGTGGTGAAGTAATCACAACTCAAGTAGAAGTCACCGACAATGGTCAGCAAATTGAACAAGAGTTAGTTGTTCGAGAGACATTTGAGGAGCACGGAGCAGACACAACTGACCAATGAGAAGAATTAGTTGTTAAGTCCCCTCAAACCGATGCTCAAACCTTGAGGTGAAACATGCTCCACTTCCACCGTGAGGGATAAAGAAGAAGATGATGATCTTATGATATTGTCTCTTTGCATCTATCCGAAAATTCAAGAATTGCGGATATGGTGATCGTGGAAGCTCATGAAGCTAGATCCCATTTCAACACTAATTCATTAAGGAGGAAGAATACCGCCTATCATTTTTGGGATTTGATGTTCGATCCGCACTAAATGATGACATTGTGCGCAGATATGTTGATCGCTATCAAGGAGGATGCGAAAATCAAGGAAATTGTGAAGGCAAAGGCTCTTGTCAATCGCAAAAGCCCAATTCTCGCCTTCTTTCTCAAGCCCTGACCGCATTAGAGCCAACCACAAAGAAATGGTGATGATGATGTGGAAGAATTGGACCTCGTGATGAGGTCGAAAGAGCCGAGCTAAGGCAAGCGCTAAAGGAATCTAAGGAGATGCATGAGCAACAAATGAATAGGGGCCCTGGGAGTCTTCATCTCACATGGTTACCCTAGCTCCGACATAATGGAGATGGTGAAAAATATTCAAGCAACCACATCTCTTGTGCACTCGATAAGATATTTCGGAAGAATGGCGATAAAGCTAAGGAAGGTAATGAAGTGGGCACCTTAGACAAGCCACTCCAAGGTGTTGAGACACCTGCCCCAACAAATGAACACTCATTGGACAAACAATGGGTCTCGGGTTTCAAGTGACCCCATTGCTTGAGACTCAAATAGTGCGCTAGCCGAGGGGGAAACTCAAACCACCACAAACAAAGGTCGGAGGAGGGTCAGTGGGAGAACAACCACAAAAGGAGTTAGGAGGCAATGGTGAGAATCTTATCGTTCAAAGAGACCGAGGTTGACAAAACTCGATGCCCCGTTGACTGCTCTCGATTGAAACTTCACGCTGCCATGCAAAGCCGATGAAGTTGTTGCAAAACCCAAAGCAAAGGATGGTAGTGAGGCCATGAGAGT
This sequence comes from Rehmannia glutinosa, assembly GCA_016081115.2. NCBI lineage: Eukaryota > Viridiplantae > Streptophyta > Magnoliopsida > Lamiales > Orobanchaceae > Rehmannia > Rehmannia glutinosa. The sequence continues at coordinate 104,201 of JABTTQ020002200.1, read as the reverse complement.
TGAGACTCTTGACCATGAAACTACAATCCTAGGAGTTGAGACTCGAAGGATGCTGTGAAGACCCTAAAGTAGCTCCGTCTCCGCTGAAGGGATATCTCGAAGACCCTACTATAGTTGAGACTGCAAAGGGAATGCACAAGGCCCATTAGCGGTTGAGACTGGGCCGAGGGTAACGAAGGCCTGAGGAGGTTGAGACTTCCCTAGGTAAGAAAGTTGTTGAAGAAGTTCCCCTCAAGAAGCGATCATCGAATAAGAGGAGATCATTTGCTCTCCACGAATTCATAGGAGAACATTGATACTCAATTCTTGAATCTAAAAATGAACTGAGTCCAACCCCGTTGATAAATCAAAGAAGGACAAAGTCATGAGGCACGTGAGACAAAGAGGAGGCAAGCCGTGATAAAGCTACTCCTATGATATTCACTTTGGTTGATGGCCCGCCCCCAATGGCACCATCACCCTCCAATGACACTGATAAGTCAGCCGAGGACAAGTCTACTCAATAGGAAGAAACACCTAATACCGAGGAAGCTGTTAAGATAGCTGAGGATCGCCACCGAAGAGTTAACACAAATACTCAAGATGCCGATGACGCTGAAACAACTGAGGCACATAGAGCTGAGGAAATTTTGAAAAAAAAGGGAAAAGTTCCATAGGTCGAAGACGTGGAGATTCCCATTTTTCATGAGGAATTATTTGCTGAATACTTTCCGTTCGAAGCCAATATACCCTTCGAAGCAGAGTCAGTCGTGGAACATGCCAAATATGCCATCCAGGTCCCACCTAAAGAACGTGGAACTCTATCTAATACAACTATGGTGCTTGATTGGATTCGACTTAGATGTTGTATGGTCGAGAGGAACAGTCAATCGATGCAATCGACTTTTAAAGTAAAGCCTTCAAAGCCATCTCGTGCAGAGACAAAAATATGGAGCATGGTTTTGCAAAGATTAGACCAATGGCTAGACAACCGCGATGCCAACATCACCGAGATATCCGCGAGTAGTGTTGAGAATCCACAAATGGGTCGGGCGGACAAAGGCATTAAGGCGTGAGCAGGTCATCTACTTTAAATCTCTATTCGCAAAAATGGTGATCTGGAGATCAGATAACGCCAAGTTCCAACAACGGCAAAGGGACCACATGTTTCGGATGCATCAATCGTATAACACTAACATGGAGTTGCTCAAGGCTCAGCACAAATCAGACAGAGATGAAGCTGATGGCAGCTGAGACCATGGCTTTGAGATCAGAATTCAGATTAGCATACTTCAAGACTCATGATAAGCATGACCTGACAAATAACAAGATTGATCTACTCCTATGTGGAGTATTCCCTAACTAGGCTCTACCCCTTGGTGATGATGCCAAAAAGGTGGAAGAGGAAATGAAACAAGGACATCGGAGTGATAAGGAAGGAGTGAAAGGGGAAGCAAGCAAGGGGCAAGAAGAAGTTCATGTTTGCTAAGACCCCACAGCAGAGTGAAGTTACAACATCAATTCTCAGCAAACTACCGAAAGAGCTATCTATAGAAGAGAAAGTTGAATTGGCAGTTAAACAGTCAAGAAAAGCCATTGAAGCTAAATTCGACAAGATAACTGAGAAGCACTCCGAGAGGATAAAAGATAGAAAAGCAAGGTTCGAAGGCCCCCCAGTTGGTTTACTGAAAGATTCCCCAGCTGTAAGACCCCCTCGAGAAATCATGATGCCTGATGCAGGATTCGAACTTAGATCACTAGAGGAATTTCAAACTCTAGAAGCTGAAGGCTACTTCAAGAACATAACTCTACCATAGGTGTGGGACTTGTATTGGGACAAAGGACTCGATTTATGCAAATCATCTGAGAAGTAGCAGAGTTCAAGAAGTCAGTCGATTGGAAAAACACATATATAGTACACTCCTAGAGGAGGAGCTGAGTCTTACCGAGGAAGGGGAAGGTTTGGAAGTGGTGGAAGAGGCAGAGGTACCCACCATAGCCAAGACCTAAAGATGTAAGGTACGTTGATCCACAGAAGAAGGGAATCAACTATTATGCTGGGTACGACCCTTTTGCAAATATTGAAGTAGAGCGAAAGAAGGAGGAGGCTAGAAGAAGACAAGAAGTTGAAAACGAGATAGTAAATCGTGAATGGGAAGAAAGGCGTGAGAGAGGACACTACTTTGCTAAAAGAGCTTATGAAAAGAGAAAGAGAGAAGAAGACAGAAAAGATGAAGGAAGTCAAGAAGAAGAGAACAAGGAAGCAAAATGAGGCATTGAAGACTATTGAAATCCCTTCATGTATTTTACTTAATCAAATAAAAAATTGTAAGTACTCTTGCAATATCATATAGCTTTGATAATTGTTGTATATTAGTTCTACAATAAGCTCTAATACAGTTGTATAGATAGTATAGCTCTGATACAATGTATAGGGTATACTTTGTAATAGCTTTGTAAAGTGCGTTTGTAAAGTACAAAAATGATATGATCAATAAAATTAACATATTCTACACATACATTCTTTATTCTTGCACTATTTACTTTGTTTGTAACTATTTGAGTTTTGGCATCATCAAAAAGGGAGAAATTGTAAGGAAAATTTATGTTTAGATTTTGATGATACCACGTAAAACTTAGAATAGGAAGTTAGCACCCCATTTTCTTTGTAATTCAACTTGTAATAGATATGACTGCATGAGCTGAGTTGAAGTCAGCTAAGTTGAAGATTACAAGAGTCGACAGAAGATTGGAGAGAAGACCCAGCTGTGTGTCAGCTGTGTGAAGCCAAGTGAAGGATCAGTCAAGTGATAGAAAAGTTGTCTCAGTCAGCTGACTGACAGCCAAGTCTTTCCAAGATAATTGGAATGGAATGTCAAAGGGGTTTGCAACAAACAAGACTTGAAGAAAGCTGATAGAGATCCGTTATCAACACAAGTCAAGGTTTTGCTGGAAATAGGCATGTGTAATGCTGCCACTAAATAATACATAATCAGAAGCAAAAGTTGACACTTGCAAACACTAAAAAGTGATTTTTTTAAGCCAAAATATGATACATATTTTTTAGTGATTGCAAACACTCTCTAAATCTATTAGATTCAATTATTATATGTTATTGAAGTTGTTATAACATTCAATTAATGCAACAACATATCCTTAAATTTTGAGTTTTCGAATCGATACGTTTGTTTTTGCTGATTTGGATTGTTCCATATAATATGCACGTATTTTACGTTAAAAAAGCAAAACCGCCTGAAATCATTGAAACATATTTGTTTTATTCTGAAAAAGTGCGATTTAAAATCAAATTTGTGGCCGAACGACATTTAGCAATTCAGTTTGAAAATTATGAAAAACTCGCCCAAATCGCAATGTGGATCACCCTAAATGGGGTAAAAAATTTACATATGTTCAATAGAATGTGGCGAAAGTGATTAAAGATTCAAGCACGAGGTACCAAAATTAATACGGCCCGAAAGTAGGGTACTAAAAGTGAATATTAGAAGGAAAAATTTTAAGTAGCCAATTTGGATAGCAAAACCTCTTTTTATCCACTTTTTTAAACACACCATTTTTCTACCCAAAATGACCGAAATGCCCTTAGTTTCAAATTCACTCAATTTTCAACCCTCCTTTCTCATTTCACTTTTAACTTTTAACTTTGCCAAAATCCAAAAACAAAACAACAACAAAACGTGGAAAAGAGAAGAAGAAGCATAACGTGAGAAAAAGAACAACAACCTGAACTCCCATCATTGCGCCGCCGCCGCCGGCCATTGGAGGATCCCCCGTGACGAAGACCCTCCCTAGTCTCCCTGTTTATTTAGGGATTATATTTGATTCTTTGATTTTTGAAATATTAGGGATTTAGGAATTTTAGGTTTGATTCTTTGATTCTTTGTTGGGGGATTGAATGGGTTTCACTGATATTGATTAGGGTTTGATGGGAGTTGATTGGGTTTGACTGGTATTGGGGCTTGAATGGGGAAGACAATAGGTTTGGGAAGATGAACAGTTTTCACGTTATAAGTATAACATGAACACATATATCCGCATTATCGTATAACATGAAAATTGTTGTCACGTTATAAGTATAACGTAAACATTATACTTATAATGTGACAACAAATAAACGTTATATTTATAATGTGACAACATATTATCATGTCATTCAACGTATAACGTGACAATGTTTATCACGTTATACGTATTAACGTGATAAATATGTCACGTAATTAATATATATAATATATTCACATTAATATGTATTATAACGTTATATATATCATATAACGTGAATATATTTTCACGTTATATAATAACGTGAATATACTATATATAATATACTATAACGTTATATAATATATTATAACGTGAATAATTATTCACGTTATATATTTTATAACGTGAGGCATATATTCATGTATATATATTTTATCATGTTATATATAACGTGAATATAAATATTCACGTTAATATTTAACGTGAATATATATTCACGTTATAATATATTAACGTGACTATACATTCACGTTATAATATACATAATGTGAACATATATTCACGTTATATATTTTATAACATGTGTTGTTCCATGTTATAAATATAACGTGACCTGCATTAAAGTGTGTTTTTTATTATAGCGTGGCAAATTTTTGGGACTATTTTTCCATCTTGTTTGTATTGCAATTAATGGAATTTATGTTGAAAATTTACTAGGTTGGACCTTCGTGGAGGAGGGAGGCTCATTGGGCTACCCGAGCTCATATCAATGGACATGTTAGAGCTAAACTCATTCCATTGATCGTCACGGAGTTACAGACGTGCCCGGGAGAGTATGATGTATATGTGGAGTTCAAAACTCCTATTTCTGACACTTTCTAGTATTTCACGATGGTCGGAATTCAGTTGTAATGCAGCCCTCCATGCCATTTTGTCCCATGAGCTACGTAGATCGGGGCCACGGATGACGGTGTTGGTTCCATATAGGAGTGCGGAGATCGTGGTTCTCCCATCGCGAGTATGCTCTCGTGGATCGGTCTACGATTGCGCCGACATCGCCCGATATTACGCAACACACGACATACATGCAGTCAAGCGTGTATTGGACATATTTGACTCGTGAGGTTGCATCACCGGAGATCACCGCGAGATCTTTTTGTCAATGGTAGATTCCTTGAGTCACCGTTGATGCACCGAAAGTGGCAAAGATTTTGGTTATTTATTTGTTGCTTGTCGGTCTAGATCGTGGGACGACAACAATGGTCGGTGAATTTGGGTCTTAGTCGAGACACTATGCAAGTAGGAGAGCTTCCCATGTGGGAAGTATACTTTTCGATCTTGATATACTATATACGGAGTTTATTAATCGCATAAAACCTCCCCCGCACCTTGCTCATTTGCAACTTGATTATACCTGACTAACTACCCACCACATCATGTGAGGTTGTCTCAAGTTTTTTCCTTTTAACACTAACAAAAACAACGGGTAAATTGGTTTTTGTAAAAGCACGATCAATGTCACGATCATTTTTCGTATTTTACATTCCAATCTTATTCCCGAAATATCCGCAAAAGAGTACATTACTCGATCGTATACGGTCCTATCAGCATCAACAACTCCATAGATCTCGTCTAATAAATCATCATAATGAATTTTACCTGTTCAACACATATAACATCTTCTTCACTATTTTTATAATCCAAACCATCCCAATGTCCCCCAAATTGAACAACAATATATCCGAATTCATCTCAGAGAAGATATAAATAAATTTTCAAAAACAAAACCACAATCCACGTTATAATTATTTATTTTGTCACGTTATGTTATGTGTTGCCATGTTAATATACATAATGTGATATAATAAACATAACTTGTATAATTTATCATGTTATGTACATTAACGTGAAATATAATATCATGTTATAACGTGTGCATATAATATACTATGTTATATCATATAACGTGGTATATTATATACACACGTTATATATATTGTTTAGAAATTTATTGTATAGATTTTGATGATGTTATGTAAAACTTAGATTAGGAAGTTGGCACCCCAATTTTGTTGTAAATTCAACTATGTAACAGATAGGATATATGAGTGAGTCGGAATATGAAATTTGACCAAGTTGAAGATCGCAGAAGTTGACTGGACACCAAATTGAAGAATCAGCTGAGTTGCAGCTGAGCGATTGAAGACAAGTCTCAGTCAAATACCATAAAGTTGTTTACCGACAGTGACAAGCTGACAAGATTGAGTGACTAAGTTGAAAAGGGTAAAGCAGCTGTTGAAAGTCACCTGTGATGGATACATTGCACTTAAGTCGAGAGAATTACTTATTTTAGTAATAAGTCCATACTGCAATGCTTAAAGTGCTCAACCCTGAAGCGTGCCAATAGAATAAACCAATGGAAAGATCAAACAATGTCGAAACCGAAAAGTCAGTAGAGTTCAATTAAACTAGGAAATGTGTCCATCACTTGCTTTAACAAGATAAGCAAACGACCAAGAAGTGTAGTTTGAAAATGCATCTATCTCTTCAATGGATAAATTTTCAAACCGCCACTATAAAAGGTTGAGAACTTAAGAGAGAGAAAATTTATGCAATTTACGACACACAAGAGCATTCAAGCTAGGGATGTAAAAGAATCAAATATTCTTATTCGATTCGCGATTCGAATTGAATATGATGATTCAAATTCGACAAATTCGAATAAGAATATATTTTTTATTTGTATTCTTTTCGAATTCGAATAAGAATACCACAATATTCGATTCAATATTCAATAATATATATTTATATTAAATATCACTAATAAATACATATATTATATATTAGTAAATGATATTTTTATATATATATTTTATAATTCCTATTTTCATTTTATTTCCATCTAATAATTATTTGATTATTTTTATATTATTCAGATTTTAATTTTATAGTGTAAATTAATCATAATTTGAAGAAAAACTATATAAAACAATTAAAAAATTCAAATACGAATATTCAAATCGAATCGAACATACTCGGATACATTGGTCAAATCAAATACGAATCTATTTTTCAATTCGAATAATAAATGAATACGAATACGAATATTCGTTTATTTGTCGAATTCAAATCGAATACTATGAATATTCGATTCGATTCGATTCTTTTACAACCCTAATTCAAGCTATCCGAGCAAAGTGAAAAATACTCTCAAGCATACATTCTATCCTCAAGCCTAAAACTCGTAGTAAATCGATCCAACACTCTCAATGAAGGAAATAAAGTTTCAAATTGTTGAAGAGGAACATTGTTGAAAGACAAAGGGATCTGCACAACCAAGGTTGAAGGAAGTGCGATGGAGTTCTAGTTCGAACCAAGACTTTGGATTCGTTGGAGGGCTACGTGATCAAATCCAAGAATATAAAGCGGCTAAAGTAGTAGGACAACCGTCTTGTGAAGAGTCGAGTCCACAGTGAAGCCACTGTGTGATCAATGTTTGCTCGACCGTTGTATCCAGTTATTGTAACAAATATTACTTTGGGGATTACCTCCGGGGAGTTGGAGAAGAGTAGATAGAGGAATTACCCCATCCTCGAACTACTATAAATTGCTCGTGTCATTTACATTCAACATTTATTTCTTGTTTATTTCTATCTCGTTGTTTTGGTAAATTTGCTAGGTCTACGATAATAACTTAACCTAAAACAAGTGTTGAAAACATATTTTAAACAAAGGGTGTAAGACTTCCAAAAACCAAGTCTCATTGTTTTTCTAAAAAGGTCACTTCACTCAGCTGAGTTATCTTATCAACAGCTCTCTCGATTCTGTTGAGTGGCTAACTCTACTGTTGAGGTTCAACTAAGTTTTCCCTCAAGGACTAAGCTGACTTGTGATTAAAACTCTGATTTAAGGATAAAAATCGAAAATTAGTTAAGTTTATTCAACCCCCCTTCTAGACTTAACTTAAATAGACCTTGGGACCTACATATACATATATAACGTGGTTAATACACCACGTCATATGAGATAATGTGTATATATAATATCACGTTATATATCGTTATCTCATACAACATGGTATATATATATTATAACATGTTATTTGCATATAGATCATACAATTATATAATATAATGTGTTAACTCTACAATGTTTCTATTTTCAATAAATTTGCATATATAACATGAACTAATGTGCGAAGTTTGCAAGTTCTACTGCAGAAATAATTTGATAAATAAGACACATTACTTCCAAATGTTGTTCACTTTGTGGAATTTATGCGACGAGAGCAGAAGAGAGAAGAGAAAGAAAAAAGAGGAAATAAAGAGAAAGAAGTGGGAGAAAGAAGAAAGAGAATGAACTTTAGATCTCAAATAAAGGAACCTACCTACTTTTTGAGGAATTAAGGCCATTTGGGTAAAAGGCCACCAAAAATGGATAGAAAAGATAATTTCTTATTTTTAGGTCAAACACAAGTTTGATGATCCAATGTGAGTATTTTCCACAATTTCCTCATGTTAGAATATAGTTTCGTTAACAAAATTAAAATTATTCCATACTTCAAATTACTACTTCCTTGGAATGACTATAGATATATGAACCTTTGACCACAATTATTTGACGAATCAAGGCGGTATACGTTGAGGAAAGAATTGTTTTCAAATTGTAAATTAGTTCCTCCCTCTTGGCTAATCATTTTTGCTTTGACTTGGGCCATTTTGACCTTTTCACTAAAATCGCTTGAGTCCGCATAAAGCTTTTCGGATATATATACTTTTTTCATATTTAATTTCTCTCGCACACCTAATAAACAATAAAATATGGAACAACATATCGATTAGAAATTGACCATTTAATCCCATGAGGCAATATCCTACAAGTTTCAAAGACTCAAAAATAATGATGGGAAATATATAATTCAAAACCATCAAGACTTAGCAAGTTGCATCAACTTCCCGTTAAATTTGTGGTTCGTACTAAACATAAACTATGTATGTCCAAGTTAGATTCGATTCCAACCATAAAGTTGATGGTATTTTTGGGATAGTTACAAAAACCACCCCAAAGTTTGGGTAATTAAAAAAAGCAAAATGTTTGAAAATTACAAAAAAATCTCATTGAGGTTTGATTATGTATTAATATAAGGAGGTAATTACAATGTTTTTACAAATATAATTAAGGAGGTGTCTAAAACGTTTTTGCTTATGAAGGTTTTTCTTATGAAGGTGTAAAGTATTATACAGAATCAAACCTCATGGGTTTTTTTGTAATTTTCAAAGATATATGGGTTTTTTTTGTAATTAACCCAAACCTCAAGGGTAGTTTTATAATTATCCCTTTTTAATATCAGTTGAGAATTGAAATTCATTCACCCCGTTAGGTATCGACCCCACCGTCGTCCATAAAAGCCATAGTCGAATATTACAAAAGCTAATGAATTTAACTAATACAATATATAGCGTACGAGATAGGGATTAGGGATTACTCACCGATTCCTATAAAAGCAGTAAATTACATTGTAGAGGCGAGCAATACAAACGCATAAGGGAAGGCACTTTCCCATTCAAGAACCAAAGCAAAGAAGCTAAAAGCTACAGAAAAATACCAAACCCTTTAAGATCGTAGGAGCCGACTGAAAAACGAACTTGTAAGGCCTGAACTGCTGCCACAAAAAAGGCAAAAGAGAAATCAGTAAAAGCTGAAAAAATAGAAATAAAAACTGAAAGCAAGAATAGGAAAGATATCACTGTGTTTCAGCTCCTTGCTTCAACAGTGCCGAATCGAGCTCCAAAGTAACGTTCAAAATGGACAACAATGGGACATGGAATCGACTCAGAAAACTGAAGAAGAAACACCCCCACAAAGAGTCAAGCAAGCCAAGGCTTCAACCAATAATGAGAGATACGCCCGAATCGGCCCAAGCTACCAAAACGCCCACAAAGAGCCCCAAACAAAAACCCACAAAGGATCCCTATCTCACCCGAATCTCTACCAAGCGAACCCTCCAAAACCTCACACTCAAACCACAAAGGAAAATCTCAAAATGATCGGTCAAACTCACAACAATGGAAGCCCGAACACAACCTGCTGGTTAAGTCAAGCTAGAACTCTTGATTCACAAAGAAAAAGGAGTTAAGCAAGATGGAAAAAGGGCAGGGGAAAAAATATGAAAATGCAAAGTGAAAAGAGAGGCGTCGTTGGTGTGTTGAGGAAAGATAAGAGAGTTCACTTTATTAGGGTTTAGTGGGATGAATATAAAAGGGAGAGATGGAGGGCCGAGATTAGATCCCTAAATTGAAGGGTCCAAAACAAGCCTCGAGGATCCGCGGGCCAAATAAATTCGGGTTTAAGTGACCCGTACCAAACAATCAAGCCGCTTAAATGGGCGGGCAACAATTGGGCCTTTTTAGATGATTAGTTTTGGGCTACCAAAAATACCACAAAGGCATTTGGGCCACAAAACTAACATTCTCCACCTTGGGTCAAATGTCGGTTCACAAGACTCTAGGGTAACATAAAAGTTATCATCATCGCCGTTTTTTTTTTTTTTCATTTATTTATTGCACACACAGTACAATAACTAATTATAACATGCACACAACAAGCTATAATCGAAAAAACCAAACAACCACAAGTTTACGCTCAATCACATGTATCAAAATTTAAAATTTTTAGACAAGACAAATTTACTAACAGTAAACACTTTGTTCCCATATTTGCGGTTAAATTCGGACGGTATCTTTTCAAGACAAACTATACCCTTCGCAACAACATCACGATTATAATAAAATCGAACATCAATATATTTAGTCCTATCATGAAAAAATGTGATTTTTACACGCTTGAATTCGAATAACTATCGAAAAAACACAACAACATCACCTTTAAGAAAGCCAATTTGAGATATTAATCCTTTTAACCAAATAGCTTCTTTTAAGGCCTCGGTTATAGCAACATATTCAGATTCAGTCGTAGACAAAGCAACAATATTTTGTAACTGAGATTTCCAACTCACACAAGAACCACATAAAGTAAAAATATACAAAGTTGTTGACTTTCTTTATTTCTATAATTAGCATAGTTGGAATCAACATAACCTTTTAATTTAATACCTTCAGCAGATTTAATAAATTTCATCCCTAAATTCACATAAAGTTTCAAGTGCCTTAACAACCAATTCAAAACATTCCAATGAGGCATACCTGGGTCAAACATATAACGACTTAAATAGCTCACATCATACGTAATATATGGCCTAGTACTAACCATCAAATACATAACAGATCCTATAACATTTGAATAAGGCACATTTTTCATAAAATTCATTTCATGGACAGTTTTAGGAGACTGTTCTTTACTCAATAGAAAATGACCAGCCAAAGGCACATTCACAGGTTTAGAGTCAGCCATGGAAAATTTACTCAAAACCTTTTCAACATAAGAAATATGTTTTAGAAAAATAGTAGATTTTTTTCTATCTCTAACAATGTTCATGCCACGAATCCTTTGTGCATCTCCTGGATATTTCATGTAAAATTTGGCACTTATACAATTTTGAACATGTTCAACGATGTTTACGCAAATTAATCAACATGTCATCCACATAGATTAACAAGAAAACAGGAACATTAGCATCTTCTTTGAAATACAAGCAATGATCATAAGAATTTCTTTTAAATTTTAAAGAAAGCATGCACTCATCGAATTTTTTGTTCCATTGTCTAGGAGATAGTTTCAAACCATAAAGAGGTTTCTTAAACAAACAAACAAAATCGAGGTTTATAGATTTTTCATCAAAATCACCATGCAAAAATGCGTTTTGACATCCATTTGTTTTAATTCCCAATTAAATCGAGCACATAAGGCAAGCATAATTCGGACGGTAAACTTCACAACATGAGCAAAAATTTCTGTATAATCTATCCCCCTTTTTGAGTAAATCCCTTAGCCACTAACCTAGCTTTAAATCTAACAGATTCACATTCATTCTTGACATTAAACAACCATTTACGACCACAACAAAACAATAAGCGGGTTTAGGCACAAGAATCCGGTATTGTTAATATGCAAAAATTCATTTCATCATTCATAGCATTTAAGCACTCAATGAGAATTTTTAGATTTTAAAGCATCTTCATAAAATTTAGGCTCGGGTAATTGTCAATAGAGTCAAACACACTGAAAATAAATGAAGTCATATGAAAATCATCAAACTTAGCCGTTGTCTAATGTTTCTTCTTGACCTATCTCTAACAAGTTGATAATCATGCATATTTTTAATTTCTCGGTTCATTTTCATCAAATATTTCATCATGCATAGCAGCATCATCAAGATTTTCAGACAAAAAGGTTCATTTTCATGCAAAATAGGTTCAGTTTCAGGTATATTTTCACTTTGTTATCATGCACATCAAAGATCACGAAAAAATATCCAAACTAGAACATGCTCCACCTTATCGTGTACTATTTTCGAATCGACATAGGCACGATAAGCAAGGCATTTAAAATTCATTAAATGTCACATCCCTACTAATTAACACTTTAAAACCAGGTTCCGATTTTGACCATAGCCTATAACCTTTAACACCTTCAGGGTACCAAAGAAAAACACATTTTACAGCCCTAGGTTTAAGTTATCAGGTTTTTAATGAGCAAACGCAGAACACCCAAACACTTTCAAGTTAGAAAATCAATTTACATACCCGTAAACATAGATTCGTATTTTACCACTCAAAGGCACAAAAGGAGATCGATTTATCACATAAGCAACGCTTAAAACGACACCCCAAAACCTTTTTGAATGTCCGTAACAAGCAAGCACACTTCTCACCCTTTCAAGTAAAGTTCGATTCATTCGTTCCGCCACACCGTTTTGTTGCGGTGTATATGGGACTGTTTTATGCCTTTTTATACTAGAATCAGCACACAAGTTATCAAACAAATTAATTACAAAATTCGTGTCCATTATCGGTTCGTAGGATTTTAATTTTCTTACTTTTGATTTTCAATTAAAGTTTTCCATTGTTTAAATACATCAAACACATCGATTTGTTTTTCAACAAAAACACCCAAACTTTTCTTGAAAAATCATGAATAACAGACAAGAAAGGCCTAGAATCACCATGAGTAGCAACACTCGTAGGACCCCACACATCGGCATGCAAATACTCAAGAATTTCAACACGAAGATTTGTTCGGGGAAGGGAAATAGGAAATTTCACTCTAGATTGTTTCCCAAGAACACAAGAATCACAAAATGGCATATAAGACAGTTTATCTTTTCCCAAAATAGCCATTGTTATGCAAAATTTCAAGACCTTTAGCACTAATATGACCTAAACGTTTATGCCATAAATCGCTTTTGTCATTTTCGAGGCATTCACAACATTCACAGAATTTTTGCAAGTAAGATTCGATTCAAAGAATGCAAACATACATATTTCTCCTTTTAACACTTTGAACATTGCCAAATTCCCCTTGGAATTTTTCATTAAGCATTTTCCTCATTTTCCCTCTAAACCATCATCCTCAAGAGCAAAGACAAGAAATCGATTGCTACACAAATCAAGCACATGCCTCACATTTTTCAAAGTCAAAACATAGCTAGCCATTAACCATCGACACGAACCATGCAATACTTCTTTGTAATTAAAAAACAACCTTTTAAATGGTGTCATATGAAAAGTACAAGTAGAATCAATAAGCCATTCGATTCACATGCATAATTTGAATGCACAGAATTCACAAAACACAATTTTCATGAACCATAAAAACATCACCACATTTTCACTTGTAGAAGCCATATTAGCATGATCATTTGGTTGGTGATTTTTAAAATTTTGATTACCTCTTTTATTAAGGCATTCCCTAACATAATGACCACTTTAACCACATTCATAGCACTTTTGATTTTTAGGCTAGACTTAGACCAAGACTTACTCTTTCTCTTTTCTTAGCAAATTTCTTATTGTTATTATTATCGGGTTTATTAAACCTGTTTTTTGAGAATGTCCCCTCACATGCATAACTTCACCAAAGGTTTTCCTAGAACTTCTATTAACTTTTAAATCCAATTCCTTGCGTTTAAGACTATTCACAACAAAGGTCAAGTGTGATCGTATCCCTATCATACTTAATAGCGATTTAACATCACTATAAGACTCATGAATAGCATTCAAAAGCACAATCGGAGTATAATCATCAATATTTTAATCACCAATCAATTTAATGTCCTGAATTAATTTGGTAAACACATCCAAATTTGCATTCACATTTGTAGGTCCCAAGGGGTGATGTGTAAGGTTTAGAATGGGGGTTGAATAAACTTTACCAATTTTTCGATTTAGTCCTTTTAAACTATTTTTTGAGTTAACTCAAATCAGGTTTAGTCCTTAGTCGTCACTAACACTGAGGACAACTAGGTTGGCTTACACGCCCTTACGATTTTAAACTTGCTTTATATAACTTGTTTTAGCAATAGCTATTATCAGCAGAGTTCCGCAATTTTAACTTAGCAACAGATATAAAATAAATGTAAGAATTAAATATGATATAAAGTAAATAAGACACAAGCAATTTCATAGAAGTTCGAGGATGGAGTAATTCCTCTAATCCACTCTTCTCCAACTCCTATAGGAATCCACTAAGTAACTTGATACAACAGTCCGAGTCGCCTTCGATCACACATCATGCTCGCTCCCGACTTAGCTTCTTCACAAAACAATTGTCTTGCTACTTCAGCTCCTTCAAACTCTTGGATTTATTTAAACAGCCCTCCAACGAGTCTAAAGCATTTGGTTTGAACTTGAACCTTACTACTTCTCTTTCAACCTTGGAGAGTAGACCCTTTTTGTTCTTTAAACAGGTTTTCCTCTTCAACTCGATGAAGTAATCTTTCCTTCACTCAATGTGTTGGATTGAATTCCTTCAAACTAGGCTTGAGGATTACTTTGAAAAGCTTGAGAGAATTTGCGTGTTCTTGCTTGCTTGATCGCTTGATAGTCTTATAAAATTTGTAAATCGTAACCTTCTCTCACTTGCTTCATCACCTTTTATAGTGCACATTTGAAATTATGTCCATTAAAGAGATAGACACAAATTTCAAACCACACTCGTATGTTGTTGGCTTGTCTTGTTCTGCGAAATAGATGTGGATCGTACCATGAATTAAATGCTCTGCAGCCTTTCCTTAATCTCTCGCAGGTTTTCGTACATCTCATTCGTTCCTTGCTTTTGCACTCTTTCAAAGAAACAGCTTTATTCTTTGGCGGCAAACACATGCCTATTTCTAGCAAAAACTTGATTTGTCTTGACAAATGATATCTTTCAGCTTTCTTCAAGTCATGTCAGTTGCATACCTCTTTGACATTTGATTCCAATCATTTTGGAATGACTTAGCTGTCACCGACCGAAATCAACTTTTCGACCGAGTCTTCAATTTGCTTCTCATAGTTCTTCTCTCCGATCTTGACGACGCTTGTAATCTTCCACCGAGCTTCAACTCGACTTATACTTTATCTATTACAAGTTGAATTACATAGAAAATGGGTTGCCAACTTCCTAATCTAAGTTTTACTTGGTATCATCAAAATCTAAACATAAATTTTCCTAACAATTTCCCCTTTTGATGTTGCCAAAACTTAAATAAATACAACAAAAGTAAATAGTGCAAGAATAAAGAATGTATGTGTAGAATATGTCAATTTTATTTGAACATATCATTCTTGTACTTTTACAAACGCACTTTAGAAAGCTTTTACAAAAGATAACATATACAATGTATCGGGTTATACATGTCTATACAAATGTATCGTGAGTTATGGAATCTTATACAAATGTATCGAGCCTTAAAAATTGTACAACAATGGCTCGTAGCTTTGTGATATTACAAAATACTTACAACTAAGTAAGATACACTAAAGTGGTTCAACCGTCTTCAACACCTCGGCTGCTTCCTTTTTCTAGGTTCATCCTCAGCTTTTCTCATGTCTTCTTCAGCTCTTCTCCTCTTTCTGTCTTCTTCCTCCCTCTTCTTCTTTTTGTAGGCTCGTATGGCAGCAGGGTCCTCCCTTCTCTGCCTCTCTTCCCATTCACGGTTGAGCCTTTCATTTTCATCTTATTGCCTCCTCCTAACCTCTTCATTATTCCTCTCAACTTCTATATTTGCAAGACTATCAAACCCGTCCCAGTAGTTGATTCCCTTTTTTCTGCGGATCAACATATCTAACATCCTTTGGTCTTGGTTGTGATGGAGTACCTCCGCCTCTTCCACCACTGCCAAACCTTCCCCTTCCTCACTGCGACTCAGCTCCTCCTCTAAGAGTGTATTGTACGGGTGTTTTGCAATTGGCCGATCGCTTCTAACTCGCGCCTATCACCGATTTACATAAGTTGAGTCCTTTCTCCCAATATAGATCCCACGCCTGGGGTAGAGTCATGTTCTTGAAATATCCTTCTGCAGATAGAGTTTGAAACTCCTCTAGGGATCTCGGCTCAGATCTTGCAACAAGCAATGTAATCTCGCGGGGGGGTCTCACAGCTGGGGAGTTCTTTAACAGTCCAGCTAGGGGGCCTTCATACCTTGCTTTCAAATTTTCAATTCTTTCCGAATGTTTCTCGGCCTACCTTCTCAAATTCGCATCAATGGCTTGTCTTGACTTTTTGTACGCCAAATCAACTTTTTCTTCAATAGACGTTCTTTAGGTAGTTGGTGAGAATGGAGACACTTCACCTTGATGAGGGGTCTTACCAAGCATAATCTTCAGTGGTGGCTTTTTCACATCACTGTCTTCCCCCTTGCTGCTTGCTTCCCCTTTACTTCTATCCTTATAACTTCTTTACTGTTTACTTTCATCTTCCCCCTTTTTGGCATCATCACCAAGGGGTAGATCTAGTTGAGGGAACACTCCACCAAGGAGTAGATCAATCTTATTATTGGTCATGTCATGCTTGTCATGACTATTGGAGTATGTTGCTCGAAATTCAGATCGTAGAGCCTTCGTCTCTGATGTCATTAGCATATTGGCCTCCATTTTCTAAAGTTCTGACTTGTGTTGAGCTTTGAGCAACTCCATATCGCTCTTGTGAGATTGATCCATCCTGAAGATATGATCCCTTTGACGCTGATGAAACTTGGCGTTCTCTGAGCTCTAGATCACCATTTTTGCAAATAGGGATTTAAAGTATGTGACATGCTCACGCCTCAAAGCTTTAGTCTGCCCAATCCATTCCCTTATCCTTAGAACAGTTCCTCGGATGTCTCTGTGATGTTTGCATTGCGGTTGTCAAGCCATTGGTTGATTGTTGTGAATCCATGTTCCATGTTTTCAATTTCCGCCAAGTGGCCTTGAAGGCTTACGAAAGTCAGCTACATCAGCGGACTGCTCTTCTGGCCACACAGCATCAAAATCAAACCTAATCGACACCATTGTTGTATCAGCAGTATTTCCAAGTTCTTCAGTTGGGACTTGGACGGTGTATCTCACACTTTCAGCAGCTGACTCTGCTTCCAAGGGTACATGTGCCTCAAAAGGAAAGTAGTCGAAAAAGATCCTCTGGAAAAATAGGAATTTCCACATCCTCGACCTGTGGAGCCTTTCCTTTTTCCTTCAAAATTTCCTCAGCTTTGTGTGCCTCAGTTGTCTTAGACTCATTAGCATCTTGTGCAGTTGTGTTAGCCTGCTGAGCTGACTGATCCTCAGTTGTCTTAACAGTGTTTTCGGCATCAGTAGGAGCTTTCTTTTGAGTTGACTGTTCCTCGGCTGACTCATCAGCGTCATTGGAAGGTGATGGCACCATGGGAGGTGGGCCATCAACCATTGTAAAGTTGACCGGAGTAGCTTTGTCACTTGCTTGCCTCCGTTTTGCCAGTGCCCACTTGTCAGCTTTGTCCTGGGATGATTTTTCAATTGGACTGGACTCAGCGTCATCATGGGTTCTAAAGAATTCAACATCAACATTCTCTTGGGAATCATGAAGAGCACTTATTTCCTATTCTTCGATGATTTCTTCCTGAGGGGATGGCACTTGTTCATCGACCTTTTTAACTAGGGAAGTCTCAACCTCCTCTAGTCCTTCATTACCCTCAGCAGTCTCAACCGCTGATGGGCTTTCAGCATTCCCTTTTGCAGTCTCAATTGTATCTGTCTTCGACAAAATCCTTCAAGATGGAGCCGCTTTGGGGTCTTTGGTGGCATACATCGGAGTCTCAACTCCTTGGATTGCACTTTCATGGCCAAGAGTCTAAACTCCCGTGGCCTCAATACCATCATTTGCCTTTTGCTTTGTGCAAAGAATTCATCGGCTTTGCATGGCGGTGAAAGTATCAAGTGGTAGATGGCCAAAACCGCTCGAGCCTCATTAACCTCAGTCTGATGTACTTCAACTTCGCCTCCTAACTTCTCTTTTATTTAGTCTCCCACAGCCTCCTCCGACCCGGCTGTGGTGGTTTGAGTTTTCCCCTCAGTTGGCGTACTAGTTGAGTCTCAAGTAGTGGGGTCACTCGAAACCTAAGACACGATTATGATTCCTTTTGAGTTATCAGCCATTTGGGCAGGTGTCTCAACACCTTCTTCAAATACTAGCTTGGCTAGGTGCCATCTACATCACCTTCCTTAGCTTCATCGCCATTCTTCCTGAATTTTCATCCTCGGAGTGCACGGAGATGTGGTAGCATCAATTGTTCTTACCACCTCCATTATATATGGGCTAGGAGTAATCATTATGGAAAAAGATTCTCCTTGGCCCTTTGTCATTCTCCACTTGTGCAGCACTTAGGATTCCTTCAAAGCTTGCCTCAACTCAGCCTTCTCCACTGCATCAGCATGGTCGATTTCTTCAACATCACTATCACTGATGGCTGACTGTTGGGCATGCTCTGGCCATTCTTTAAGGAAACATGTGTGAGGTTTTAGAGATTCCTCAACAGCCTTTGCCTTAGCCTTGTCTTTAGCTTTCTCCTTGTCCTTCTTCTCATAAAGAATAGACGTGCAAAAATTTGGGTCGAGGGTTGGGCTAACAGAGATGTTTCCCAAGAATCTTAGAAGCTCCTCTTCTTCTTCGACAAATTATGGACTCTGGAATTGGTGCCTGGCATAGCTCAACTTCCAGTGCCTCCAGATCCTTAGCCTTTCTTGAATGTCAGGATAGGCAGGAGGCAACATTACAAGATCGTCGTCCTCCTCCTATATAGGCTTAAGGGGAGCCCTCTCCTCCTCAATGGTTCTAGCATCAGTTTGAGAGGAGTTGATAGCTAACTCCTCAGACTGGTCAGCTGTCTCCACTTCTTGTTCTTCAACTGTCTCACGAAGAGTTGTTTCTTCCATAGTCGATGACCTTGATCGCCAGTCTTCTCGACTTCAAGAGCCGTGGTTTCCTTACCACCTTCAACTTGCTTAGATTGTTGCTCCTCTACATTAGCGATCTCCTTTTCAACGTGAGTGCCGACTTCGATTGGCTTTTCCAAGACAGATCTTCTTATTAATCGTCTTCTCTTTGTTTTGACAAGAGGAATCTCTCATTCTTCACTTCCTTGATGGCGGCTAGCTCCACCATCTTTATCTTCTTGATCGCACTGCTTACGAGGCACAATCGAGCACGTTTTTCATTTTCACCGGAGAAGGTGCGGGAGTATCCTTCTCGCCTCGGTTCTTTGGGGCAGTGTTGGGTCTTCGATAGTCATGTGGGGCAGGGGTAGGCTTTGCTACAACAGCTTTTTTTTTCTTCTTATGCGCAGGCTTTGGAGAGGTAGCCTTTGCGATTCTGCGGCAGCAGTGTCCTCGTGGATAGGGGTCACCGACTCACCTTCACCGGTGTCGGCCTTTCTTGCATGGGCTTGCCTGCAGGCGTGAGAGGTTCGCCTTGAACATCTTTTTGTTGACATAGAAGTGTTTCCCATTCCCGAGAGGAATGCCATTCACCTCCATCAAATGGCCAATCGCAAGGCCATACCGCAACGAGCTAACGAACAAGCCATCATCGCAATAGCCTTGTTCATTACGTTCGACAGATTCGGCCAAGATGAACTCGCCCATTCACTTTCTTTTCTTCCATTATAGTAGTTATAACCGCTACTTCATCCGACAAAATGCTAATTGAAGCTACCAAACTTCATGTCCACACACTTGGACACAACATCCATTAGCTTATTATAGTCGTCCCTGATGAGCGACTTCTTGGGGCAAATAGCAAATTTAGCAAAATGACTCTAGCTTGGTGATCTCCTTCCATGCCGCGAAGCCAGTTGACATCTTTTTCAGAATTTCCTTCAACCCACTTGAAGGAAGGTGGCAATGAGTAGCGACATCCGCATCGCAATCTTTGTTAATATAGTATAGATATTGTATATCAATTAGAGATAATTAGAATCCCGTAGATTAGCCTATTGATTTAGTTTCCTTATTTTGGTTCCTCTCAACTTGTATATAAGTGTACCTTGTAATCAATGGAATATAAAACACATTCGAAATACATTGCATTACATGGTATAAGAGCCATCTAGGGTTTTTTTTTAAAAATTTTGTTCTTCAGTTGTTGTTTCTTTTTTTTTTTCCAAGAGAGGGGTTTATTAGGTTTTTTGTTTCGGATCACACATTTCGGTGTGATCTAGTTCTCACCTCCCCTCCTCTATCTTCCCCGCACCAAGCGACCCCCCACCGGCCGACCCCGCCACCACCGCCAGCATATGACTCACACGCGCCTACTTTCTTTTTTTGCGACTTCCCACGCGCGCGACGTGAGGGCGTGGGTCGCCGAAAAATTTCCGGCTTGCAGCCGTCCACTCGAATTTTGTGGGCTTTTCGTTTCTCGGGTTCATTTTGGTGTTTCGTTGCACGGTTTGGGTTCGCTTTGATTTTTGGGTTTTCTCTCTCTGTTTTTGTTCCTATTCAAATGAATTCTTTTTATTCACCACTTTTGTTGCTTTGGTGTGTTGTTATCATGGGTGACACTACTAAACTTGTGTCCGAGGTCATTCCAATGATGAATAAGATTACTGATGTTAAGCTTAATGGCTCAAATTATCTTGGTTGGAGTAAAATTGTTATCGTACACTTGCGGAGTATTGATAAGGATTACCACCTTGACTCTGATCCTCCTAAGGATGACAAAAGTAGGACTTGGTTGCGCGATGATGCCAAACTCCTTGTACAAATTCGAAATTCTATTGAGCCGGAGATACTCTCTTTGATCAACCATTGTGAATTTGTCAAGGAGCTTATGGATTATTTGGCTTTCTTATATTCGGGTCGTAGTAATATTTCTAGGATTTACTCGATTTGTAAATCCTTTCATCGGGGGGAGCAACATGATAAGACCCCCACCGCTTATGTTATGGAGTTCAACAAAATTTATGACAAATTCAATTCTCTTCTTCCGTTGAGTGCGATGTGAAGAAAATGCAACGACAAATGAGAACAAATTGCCGTCATGAGTTTTTTGATCGGTTACGCCCCGAGTTTGATACCTTCAAGTCTCAAATTCTCTCTCGAATCTGCTTATCCCTTCATTACAGAGACAATTTCTCGCTTTCTTCGTAGAGGATGTTCATTCTTCACATCCCACCCCTAAGAATAATGCTCTTATTAGTCATGGTGGTGCTCGTGGTAGTTTTCGTGGAGGTTCTCGTCGAGGTTCTCGTGGTGGTAATCGAGGCGGTACCCGAGGCGGGCCGACCTCTCGTGGTTCTTGCACCTCTGAGTCTGCTGAGGTGGAGTGTTTTTATTGTCATGAATTTGGGCACACTAAGTATAATTGTCCGCAACTTGCTGCCAAGAACCAGAAGGGTTCCACCCATACTGCCTCTTCCTCTGATATGGTCACGATTTCGAGTGAGGAGTATGCTAGACTTACTGAGACTGTGAACCCTCCACCACCTACTGCAGTTTTTGCTGACACAGGTAACTCTGCTACATGTCTTATCTCTCAAGGATCTAAATGGGTCATTGATTCTGGTGCTTCGGACCATATGACAGGTAACTCAACTCTTTTCTCCACTTTTCATTCTCATGCACCCTCCACTCATGTTACTATTGCTGATGGGTCTACCCCACGTGTTCTTGGTTCTGGTTCTATTCACCTCACTCCGTCTATTTCATTACACTCTGTATTGGGTTTACCTAATTTTTCATTCAACTTACTTTTGGTCAGTAAGCTTACCAAATCTTTGAATTGTAGCATCTCATTCTTCCCGACTATTGTGTTTTTCAGATCTTTTTGACGGCGGATCCTTGGTAAAGGGCATGAATCGATGGCCTCTACATTCTTGACACTCCGAGCCCAAGTCTCTTATTGGTACATCTTTCTCATCCGCACTTGAGATGCACTGTCGCCTGGGCCATCCCTCTCTCCAGAGTCTCAAACAGATGTGTCCTCATTTTTCTCATTTATCGTCGTTATATTGTGAGTCGTGTCGGTTTGCCAAACATTCTCGTGTTCATTTAAGTCCTAGAATAAATAAGCGAGTTGCGTCCCCTTTTAGCTTAGTTCACTCTGATGTTTGGGGTCCTTGTTCTGTGTCATCTAAGTCTGGGTTCAAATACTTTGTTACTTTTATTGATGATTTTTCTCGTGTTACTTGGATTTATTTTATGAAAAAATCGCTCTGAAGTATTTCATCATTTCTATTCCTTTTGTGCTGAAATTAAAACTCAGTTTTCTGTAAATATTCAAACGCTTCGCAGTGATAATGCTAAAGAATTCTTGTCAACTACGTTCCAGTCTTATATGCTTCAGCATGGTATCTTGCATGAAACTTCGTGTCCGGACACACCTGCCCAAAATGGTGTTGCCGAACGCAAGAATCGACATCTCCTTGAGCTTTATTATTTCACATGAATGTTCGTAAACCATTTTGGGCGGATGCTGTCTCCACTGCTTGTTTCCTCATTAATCGCATGCCATCAGTGGTTTTAGACAACGCTCTCCCTTTTTCTATCCTTTTTCCCGACAAACCTGTTTTCCCCATCGCTCCTAAGATTTTTGGTAGCACGTGCTTTGTTCGTGATACGAGACCTCATCTCACCAAACTAGATCCCAAATCTCTCAAACGTGTCTTCCTCGGGTACTCTCGCGTGCAAAAGGGATATCGTTGTTTTTCTCCTACACTCAATCGCTATATTGTGTCTCGGGATGTTACATTCAACGAACATCTCCCATACTTCTCTATTTCTGTGTCACCTCGTCCGGAGGGGGATGATGATGTCTTGGTCTACTCTGTTCTGTCATTCCCTCCCCAAAGTCTGAACAGTTACCAAAAGCTCCTCGACCCCCGATTACTTAGGTCTATACTCGGCGCCAACCACCACTCAAATGATAGAAACAGATTCATGTCCTTTGCCTGCTGCTTTGGTGGAAGATCCTGTACCACCTTCAACTCCTCTTGATGATCTTCCCATTGCTCTTCGTAAAGGTAAACGAACTTGTACCTATCCTATTGCTTCGTTGTTTCCTATGACCATTTGTCCGCTTCTTCTCGCTCTTTATTGCAAAAATAGGTTCTATCTCTATTCCTAAAACCGTTGGTGAAGCTTTGGCCCATTCTCGTTTGGCGTCTTTTTATGGTTGAGGAAATGAATGCACTTGACCATAATGGCACTTGGACTTTGGTACACTTACCTGTTGGCAAAAAGGCAATTGGGTGTAAGTGGGTGTTCACAGTTAAAGTAAACCCCGATGGTTCTCTAGCTCGTCTTAAAGCCCGACTGGTCGCTAAAGGGCTATGCACGTACTAATGGCACTCGATTACTCCGAGATATTTTCTCCTGTGGCCAAACTCACTTCATTAGGGCGTTCATATCTCTCGCATGACCACTTTTGATTGGCCTCTCGCACCAATTAGACATAAAAATGCTTTTTCTTCATGGTTTTCTTCAAGAGGAGGTCTATATGGAGCAACCGCCTAGTTTTGTTGCTCGGGGAGCATGGGAAAAATGTCATCTTCGCAAATCCTTATGCGGTTTGAAGCGAGTCCTCGGGCTTGGTTCGATAGATTAAGTCGATCATTCTCAAATATGGCTTACTAAGATGTAAGTCCGATCATTCGGTGTTCTACAAATGCTCAACATGGGATCATTTTATTAGTTATTTATGTGGATGATATTGTAATTACAGAAAATGATAGTGTTGGGATTTCGTGGCTCAAGTCATTCCTCCATGCCCACTTTCGCACAAAGGACTTGGGATCTCTCAAGTACTTCTTAGGCGTGGAAATAATGAGAAGTAAGAACGGGATCTTCTAGTCTCGTAGAAAATATGGATCTTCCAGTCTCGAGAAAATATGTGATTGACTTACTCAAGGAAACTTGTTGGGAAAATATCTTATCAAAATCTTGCAAGACTAGTCATTGGGCACTTTCTTGAGAAAATTTTGTGTTATCCGAAAGACTCCATTCAACTTGCAACTTGATAAAGATAGTGGTGCCACTTCCATGATCTTGAGCTTGTTTCATGGAGAAGTAAGAAACAAAATTTGGTTTCTCATCGAAGACTTGTTGGGAAGTTGAATTATCTTAATCTTACTCTTCCCGTAACACATCCGATAAATTGCATTTGTAGTAAGTGTTGCTAAAGCCAAAAAGTCAAAGATTTATGGGTTATGTCAAGTCCCTACTATTAGTCATTGAATGGAGTGCAATGAACAATATTTTGAGAAAATTTTTGTGTTAATATAGTATAGATATTGTATATCAATTAGGAGATAATTAGAATCCCGTAGATTAGCCTATTGATTTAGTTTCCTTATTTTGGTTGCTCTCAACTTGTATATAAGTGTACCTTGTAATCAATGGAATATAAAACACATTCAGAATACATTGCATTACAATCTTAATCTCCTTGTTGTCGATAGAAGACCTTGTTTCTCCATCGTGAACCTCGACGTTCATGTAGAACATGGAAACCTCTTCAAGGTATGTCTGAGAGAACTCCATGGTGAGAAATCCCTTGAGGCATGATTTCTCAAGTTTGTCAGCTATCTTCTTAGCAAGGGCATTGTCAGCCCCTTGCTTCACCAAACCATCAAAATCCACCGTAGAACTGGAGTGGATCTGCTCAACCATCTTTACAAAGTCGTAACCTAGAGCCATTTCAGAAAATAAATGGTGAAGACTCGAACTATGAACGTTGTACGAACTAGGGTTTTTGCTTGGTTGCAGAGAGAACTTTGCCTTTGCTTGAGAGAGCTAAGTGTATAGTGAGGAGAGAGAAATTTGATTTTTGGGTATATAAGGGATGTGAGGGGAGGGTTTTAGAATTTGAAAAGGTTAATCACGATCAACAGTTGATATTAAAGGCTTGAAACCGCATTAATTTCCCCGCATAAAATGCAACAGCATTTATATCTAATCATAGGCTAAATGTGTACAAGCTTTATTCTGACACTAAAATTACGCTTACGTAATGCCCAAAAACAGTTGAGATTAAAGACTGTGTTTTGTCACTTAGCTTATAAATAACTCAGCTATCTTCCAAAAGTGACTTACTTTGCTTCTATCTTCATTTGATGATCACTCATTTCTCGCCTAACTCGATATAGCCGACTTGTCGCTTGATTATTTCACTCGGCCGAAAAATGAAACTTTGCTTGATTTCCAATTTTCACTTCCTTGACTCTCTTCGATTGAGTCTTCCGAGTCTCTTAACTCGTTCAATTAAACCTAGCTCATTTTTAAGCTCTTCAAACTTTGATTCACATAATGGCTTAGTGAATATGTCAGCTAACTGCTTATCAGTTGAGATGTATTCCAAAGTGATGTCTTTCTTTTCAACATGATCTCTTATGAAATGATATCTGACATCAATGTGCTAAGTTCTTGAATGTAATACATGATTTTGAGTAATTGCAATAGCACTTGTGTTATCACATATAATTGGAATATCCTTTTCTTCTATATCATGCCTCATCCATAGAACTTGGGCACAACAACTTTTCTTGACTATGTACTCGCTTCGGTTGTGGATGTAGCTATTGAATTTTGTTTCTTGTTAAACCATGAAACTAATCTCTTTTCAAGAATTTGACAAGTACCTGATGTACTTTTCCTGTCTACTCTATATCCAACATAGTCTGAGTCTGAGTAGCCAACTAACTTGAATCCTCCATCCTTTCGATACCATAAGACAACTTATTGGCACCCCTTCAAATACCTTAGGATTTCTTGGCTTCACCATATGACTCTCTTTTGGTGCGATTGAAATCTAGCACATATACCTACATCAAAGGTGATGTCTGGCCTACTTGCTGTCAAGTAGAGCAATGATCCAATAAGGGCTCTATACCTGGTTAGATCTACAGCTTTGCCATCTACATCCATATCCATCTTGATTGATGTATTCATGGGGATCTTCACTGATGACTTCTCTTCCATACCAAATTTCTTCATTAAATCTCTGGTATATTTAGTTTGACTTATGAGGTTCCATCATTCAATTACTTAACTTGAAGACCTAGGAAGAAAGTCGCTCCCATTATACTTCCCTTGCATGAGGTTTGAAAACTTATCACATAGCTCTTTATTTTTGGATCTAAATATGATGTCATCCACATAAATTTGAACAAGCAATATACTCTCTCCATCTTGAATCAAGAGTATTCTTGTAAGTCCAAGGCTATGATAATCTAGAGGGGGTGAATAGATTATCTCCATCTTTTCGATTTCGCCTCTTTTTCGAATCAATTACGCCAAGACAATAATAAAGGTGCGGAATGTAAACAACACGTGTCATTTATAGAGGTTCAACCCACCTAGGGCTTAATCCTCTACCACCCCAAAGATTCTCGGGATGGATTTCAAAAAGAAAAAGATTTTATTAATTTCCAAAATTAATACAACACCTTACAACATCACCTTGAAGAGCACCACACTCTTCTACAACACCACCTTTGAGATTACCACAATCTCTCTTGAAGATTACCATAATCTCCAATGGCACCTTGTGAAGATTACCACAATCTTCAACCTTGAAGAACACAAAATTCTTCAATACCTTAAGAGCACCACACTCTTGAAACACCTATCACCTAGATCACCCAGTGTATTTTTCCACAAGAATACTCACAAGGATGTCTTGTGTTGAATGATGACAAAATTAAGATTACAACTCAATAATGAATATTACAATTTGAGTGCAAGTGTAATCAAGAAATAAAGCCTAGACCTCAAGATGTGAAAGTGAAATACTTAGGCTATAAATACAACAAGAGTGTTGAATATGAAAGCTTGGAAATTTGCGATTTCTTGTTGTGTATTTGCTTGTTTTGTTATGTTTGTGTCTTCAATTCATCCTCTATTTATAGGAGAGTCTTCAAGATTGATCTCCAACATAGCTCCTCCTTCTTTACTTTTGTCTACAAAAAGAGGATCACAAGATGTAGAAATATTGTACAAAAATCAAAAGTAAATCTTGTGATAAGGATTTCAAATGAAAGATGATTTTGTTTGTCACAAAATAACATAGGGCGACTAGGTTGCCTGTTAAGATTTCGAACATTTGAAAAAGATAGTGCGATCCAGTGCATGTCGGGGGGTCGACCGGCCGATCGGGGTGCGATTGGTCGCCTATGGTGCGACCGATCGGCCCCTGCTTTGACCGACCGGTCCCCTCTTCATTTTTTTGATTCAAGATGCTCGCTTTCAAGTTTTTTCTTCAGTGCAGGTCGACGCTTTGGGCGACCGGCCGTAACTTCCAATCTTGAAATGTTGTCCGATTTTTATCAAAAATAAACATCAAGAAATACTCCAAAAAATTAGTAAACACATTTTAAATCACTTGGGGTATTTGGACAACATTTGTAAACATTGTTTTGGTGTAAAAACTAATTAACATAAAAACATTAAATATGTTGTCCAATATTTTATCGAATAATAAACTCTAAGAAACACTCCAAAAATTAGTAAAAACATTTTAAAACATTTAAGAGTATTTTGGACAATATACATAAACATAGTTTTGGTATAAAAACTCATTTAAACATAATCATCAAAATCTTGATAAAAATTTATCTAACAAACTCCCCATTTTTGATGATTACAAACCAAAACAATTTTAGGAAGTAGATTTTAAAACAAAACAAATTTTCCGGTCTAAAACATCAATCCATTATAAGCAAGATTCATCATAATTACAAACACACAAGGATAGGAGCAAAGATTTTTCAAAATCATTTTTGCACAAGCTTCCCCTATCAATATGCATATCAAGAACAAGTATAAAAGCAACCAACTAAAAGCTAAAAGCTTAGCTTTTACAACATAAGCTTGAATTTTATGAGGTTATAAGCTCCCCCTGTTATAAAACATCATTAGTCAAGCATAAAAGTCCATAATACATCACATGGACTAAGTATTGTTCACAGCTTTTGGCTTTAAAGATCCCTAGCTTATAGCTTTTCTTGCAAGCTTATTTTCGCTTCTTTGAGCATATGAGCGTTTTTCCTGTTTCTCCCCCTTTGGAATCATCAAAAATAATGTTAGCACGATAAAAACATCATATAATTATATCAAAGTGCACAATTTAAACGATTTATCGAGCATATTGAGCATTAAGCTTAAATTCGAATAAAAGGGAAAAAATGCTCATTTGATTTGTAAAAGCTCATTTGATTGATAAAACATGATCTCTATAAACTTATAAAACTTTTTCAAATCAAGAGAATCATGTAAGTGATGAATTTTTCATTGAAACATTTTGTCGAATACTTGGCATGCGTCGAATAAAACAAGAGAAGTATAATGCCTTTGTGATTCGTTTAAGCCAAAATATTCATCACCAATTGCAATACAACAATATTCATTCATCACCAATCATCATATACAACATACTAATACAAGAATTTCATCAAAATAGCAAGATACAAGTACATTCTCAAGGGTTCAACCCAATTGAGATAAAAAAGAGAAATTCTTACCATTTAATCGGTAAAGATGAGCAATGATGATGATAAACGAGCCTTATGAAGTCCAAAATGTAAAATATATGCAATAAAACAATTTTGAAGTGAAATTTGTGTGCAAAATGCGAAGAGGACGAAAATTGACAAAATGAGCCAAAATGACCATGATCGAGAATAAAACGTATTTAATCAAATTTTCTCTATGGTCGACCGGTTGGGGCATGGGCGGCCGGCCGACGCTCATGGGCGATCGGTCAACCTTGCCCCGATCAGACGATTTTCATTCTTTTTCCAAAATCCGATGTTTAAACCAAAAATCCGATTTTTCGCCCCTAAGTTTTAAAAACGTGCAAAATGCAATCATAGACCTCATTCAATATGCATTATGCCTAACCGAGCTCGTATTGATGCAAAGGTCTCGAAAAAAATAGCGGTTTTGTAAAAATGTCCGCTAATTGATCTTGAGATGGTACAAAAGATATCTCAATTTTTCGTTTTGAAACACAATCCCTTAGAAAATGATGTCGAATCTCAATATGTTTAGTACGGTTATGATGAACCAGGTTTTGAGCAATATTTATAGCGGATATATTATCACAAAAATAGGAACACTTTCAAAATAACATTTGTAATCCGCTAAGGTTTGTTTCATCCAAAGAAGTTGAGTACAACAAAAAGTCATGGAAATGTATTCGCCGGTAGTTGAAAGTGAAACACAATTTTGCTTCTTTGAAAACCAAGAAACTAGGCAATCGCTTAAAATTGACATGATCCTAAGTACTTTTCCGATCATCAATATTTACCGCATAATCCAAATCACTATAACCTTTAAGAGAAAAATTTTCATTCTTTGGATAGAATAAACCATATTGAATAGTGCCTTTCAAATATCGAAAAATCCTTTTAACGGCACTCATATGAGATTCTTTGGGATTGCTTTGAAAACGAGGACATAGGCATACGACATGAAGAATATCCAGTCTACTTGTGGTTAAATAAAGTAAACTACCAATCATACCTCGATATTTAGATTCATCAACCGGCTTGCCTTTTTCATCTTTGTCAATCTTGACGTTTGTTGTCATTGGGGTAGAGACGGTTCTTCCTTCTTCAATGCCAAATTTCTTCAAAAGCTCCTTTGTATATTTTGATTGTGAAATATAAATTCCTTCTTGGCATTCCTTAATTTGAAGTCCAAGGAAGAAGTTGAGCTCCCCCATCATGCCCATTTCAAATTCACCTTGCATTAACTTAGAAAATTTCTTGCACAAGGATTCATTAGTAGCACCAAAAATAATATCATCAACATAAATTTGCATTAATAAGCAATCTTGCCCTTTTTCAAAAACAAAGAGAGTAGTATCAACTTTACCCCTTGTAAAACCATTTTGCAAAAGAAAAGAGCTAAGTCTATCATACCATGCACGGGGTGCTTGTTTTAAACCATATAAGGCCTTTTTAAGTTTATAAACATCATTAGGCCTAGAAAAATTTTCAAACCCCGGAGGTTGTTTTACATAGACTTCTTCTTGAATAATACCATTTAGAAAAGCGGATTTAACATTCATTTGGTAAAGCTTGAAATTTTTAAAACAAGAATAGGCAAATAAAATACGAATAGCTTCTAAACGTGCTACGGGTGCAATTATTTCATCAAAATCAATACCTTGACGATACTTTCGAGCTACTAACCTTGCCTTGGTCAACAAGCTTGTTCCAAAATTCAAAAAATTTTTGCAAAATCTTAATCAAGATATCTTGCACAAGAGCATAGTAATATTGAAAAATAGAGACATAATAACAAGTAACACATACTATGCTTTCAAACAAATCATCAAGAGTTTCATAAAACATGTAAGTTCAAATAAGCTTATAGGAAGCTATATAAGGTCTCTTTTGAAATTTAAAAAATTCAAGAGCATATAGTTGAGACCTCATTTACAAGAAACATATGAACAAGAGCTTTGACAAAGCAACCAAGAATAATTTTATATGTGCAATAAAATGCATAACTTAAAAAATCAAAAGATTTATCAAAAACAAAATATAATCCTTTACAAATCTTGGATAAAACAAGCTATGTCAAATAATGCCTTTTAAAAATCAAAAAATCCTCTTAATAGCACTTGTATAAAATACTTTGAAAAACAAGCACGAATGACAAGAATATATCGAGTCTATAGAATGAATATCAATGATGAGCGTACCTCGATAGTTTATGGTCCTCTATTGAGAAAATAACCATTGATGAAAATATATATGTGTCCTACACAATTCTTAAACACGTTTTGCACAAACATAATGATACAAGTGTAGGCTAAGCAATAAGAGATATCATAAATGTGCTTATGCTATATGAAACCATAAGAGATAATTAAAGCACCTTAGTCTATGTAGATGCACAAGAGTTGAAAACAAATTATACAAGATCTCAATTTCAAAATATTTAAAAACACAAATATATATTGAAGACCTTAATATTAAGAAATATTTGAAAACTCATTTTACAATTAAAGCACAAATAAAAACATGCATAACAAAATAAAATGCATATTTAAATGGAGATACGATTTACCAATTTCGCCATTTCTATGGGTTGTGTCTTTCCCATTGTTGATGATATCTTCCTATGAAAATCATCTTGTTGATGATAGCTTCTCCAATTGCTCCATTTCCAAGGATTGTGTTCTTCCCATTGTTGATAGTGTCTTTTCTTGGAAATTTATTTTGATGTTGTCTTTCCTTTGATCAAATGAAATGGTCATTTGATATCTTCTTGGTGGTATGTATTTTCCTCGATTATTATTCCGCCGGGTACCTAATATGACATTATTTTGTGGTACCCTCAAGTGTTTGGGTCCTTTGGAATTAGCTTTGAGACTTTTAGGTCTCCAATAATAATTAGAGCTATTTCTAGCCCGACAAGTATTAACCGTGTGACCCGTTTTACCACAATAAAAACAAGTAGTAAGTTTGGGAGCATAATGACCAACATGCATAGGGACTTGATTTCTTTTCACATAATTAACAACACTAGGCTTATGATCAAGTCCTTGTTTCAATTTATCATCAATAATATCGATCATTTTATCGGTACTCAAGTTGGATTTTGATAAATCATTTTTCATGCAATTAATATCCTCAACAAGAGTACTATTTTCTTTTTCAAGGTTTCTAACCTTGTCAAGTGTGGTGGTGTGATCACATGAAAGTGACTCATAAGAGTAAAATAAATTATCCTTATCAATTTTCAAAATGTTGAATTCCTTTTTCAAATTTTTGTATTTAACAAGTAAGCTTTGAATTTCATTTTGAAGTTCATCAAAATCATTTTGCAAATCACTATAATCATTTTGTAATTCATTATCATAATAAGTGAGGGTTTTGAACTTACCTCGTTTTCTTCTTCAATCCCATAAGACATCGCTCATTTTCATCGACGCCGGAAGTTGTAGGAAGCTCATCCCATGTTGGGTTTGTATCCATTTGAGAAGTAGATGCTTTTGAGTGACTCCTTTCATTTGCATATACTTCTTCTAATTTTCTCCATACTTCATGTGCCGATTTAATTCCTACAATATGATTATATTCCAAAATGTAAGTGAACAATACAAAATATTAAGAGCTTTACCATTTAAGGATATGATTTTCTTTTCTTTATCATTGAGCTCTTTGAGGCCTTTGTGTGGTGTGTCCATCATTGGAATGTATTCTTCATTTACGACCGTGTTCCAAATATCGAACCCGCAACCTTGTAGATAGCATTCCATTCTTTCTTTCCAAAATGTAAAATTTTTGGAATCGAATAGTGGTGGCTTGGTGGTGGAGGCGCTGGTGAGGTAGACTTTATTCGTAGCCAGTGATCGTTACTCTTTACTCGCGATGTGGAACGAGCTTGCCAAAGAGTTTGGCTTTGATACCACTTGTAAGTCCAAGCGGCTACGATAATCTAGAGGGGGTGAATAGATTATCTCCATCTTTTCGATTTCGCCCTCTTTTTCGAATCAATTACGCCAAGACAATAATAAAGGTGCGGAATGTAAACTACACGCGTCGATTTATAGAGGTTCAACCCACCTAG
Source organism: Rehmannia glutinosa (assembly GCA_016081115.2). Lineage (NCBI taxonomy): Eukaryota > Viridiplantae > Streptophyta > Magnoliopsida > Lamiales > Orobanchaceae > Rehmannia > Rehmannia glutinosa. The sequence goes on along the minus strand of JABTTQ020002200.1, from coordinate 71,253 downwards.
GGCCTAATCCTCTACCACCCCAGTATCTCCGGGATGGATTTCAAAAAGAAAAAAGATTTTATTAATTTCCAAAATTAATACAACACCTTACAACATCACCTTGAAGAGCACCACACTCTTCTACAACACCACCTTTGAGATTACCACAATCTCTCTTGAAGATTACCACAATCTCCAACGGCACCTTGTGAAGATTACCACAATCTTCAACCTTGACGAACACCAAATTATTCAATACCTCAAGAGCACCACACTCTTGAAACACCTATCACCTAGATCACCCAAGTGTATTCTTTCCACAAGAATACTCACAAGGATGTCTTGTGTTGAATGATGACAAAAATCAAGATTACAACTCAATAATGAATATTACAATTTGAGTGCAAGTGTAATCAAGAAATAAAGCCTAGACCTCAAGATGTGAAAGTGAAATACTTAGGCTATAAATACAACAAGAGTGTTGAATATGAAAGCTTGGAAATTTGCAGATTTCTTGTTGTGTATTTGCTTGTGTTGTTATGTTTGTGTCTTCAATTCATCCTCTATTTATAGGAGAGTCTTCAAGATTGGATCTCCAACATAGGCTCCTCCTTCTTCACTTTTGTCTACAAAAAGAGGATCACAAGATGTAGAAATATTGTACAAAAATCAAAAGTAAATCTTGGCCGATAAGGATTTCAAATGTTATGATTTTTTGCTTTGTCAAAAATAACATAGGGCGACCGGTTGCCCTGTTTAAGATTTCGAACATTTGAAAAAGATAGTGCGATCCAGTGCAACGGGGGGGTCGACGGTCGATCGGGGTGCGACCGATCGCCTCTAGGGTGCGACCGTCGGCCACCACCGGACCGTCCCCTCTTCATTTTTTTGATTCACTACGCTCGTTTCAAGTTTTCTTTCTTCGTGCACAGGTCGACGCTTTGGGCACGGCCGACTCCAATCTTGAAATGTTGTCCGATTTTTATCAAAAATAAACTTCAAGAAATACTCCAAAAAATTAGTAAAAACATTTTAAATCACTTGGGAGTATTTGGACTACATTTATAAAAATTGTTTTGGTGTAAAAACCAATTAACATAAAAACATTAAATATGTTGTCCAATATTTTATCGAATAATAAACTCTAAGAAATACTCCAAAAATTAGTAAAAACATTTTAAAACATTTAGGAGTATTTTGGACAACATACATAAACATAGTTTTGGTATAAAAACTCATTTAAACATAATCATCAAAATCTTGATAAAAACATTTATCTAACAATTCTATCAACCATGCATTTGGTAAATCCATTGTTAATGAGAAATTGAGACAATGTGTCATACCAGGCTCTTGGTGCTTGTTTCAATCCATACAAAGCTTTCTTGAGCTTGTAGACTTTATCTCCAATAGTTTTCTGCTCAAAACCTGGAGGTTGTTTCACATAGACTTCTTCATCCAATAGTCCATTAAAAATGCACTCTTCATATCCATTTGATACACGGTGAAGTTCTTGTGGGTAGCATAAGCAAGAAACATAATAATTGCTTCCCATCTATCAACAGGAGCAAAGGTTTCATCAAAATCTATACCTTCCTCTTGGTAAATACCCTTTGGCTACCAATCTTGCTTTATTTTTTATAACAGATCATTCCTCATTCATCATGTTTCTAAATACCCACTTAGTACCAATAACATTTTGGTGGGTAGGCCTTTGAACCAATTCCCAAACTTTGTTCCTTTCAAACTGATTCAGCTCTTCCTGCATAGCCTGAATCCAATGTGTGTCATCCAATGCTTGAGATACATCTTTAGGCTCTATCTGGGAGATGAAACAAGCAAACATGGCTTCATGTTGGCCTCTGGATCTGGTTCTTACTCCATCTCTAACATTTCCAATGATTAACTCAGGTAGATGGTCTCTCAGCCATCTCACATCTGGCTGGAGTAAGTCAGTTGGGTTCAGCCGTCTCGCAGCTAAATTGTCTTGAACAACTTCTTCATCATCATTCAACTGCAGACCTTCCAGTTGTCTCTGAGATTCAGCTATCTCATCTTCATCAAGGTTAAGTGCTCTTACATCTACTTCAACATAGGGACTCTTCTAAACAGTTGGATGATTCTTCTTTTTAGCTAATTGATCTATGACTTCTCCATTAACATTGGATTCATCAAAGACCACATGGATAGACTCTTCTGTGACCATAGTCCTTTTGTTCAGCACTCTATAAGCTTTACTCTCAGTTGAGTATCCCAAAAAGATACCTTCATCAACTTTAGCATCAAAAGCTTTTAGGTTGTCCTTGTCATTGTTGTGGATGAAGCACATACATCCAAAGATTCGAAAATATCCAACATTTGGCTTCCTCCCTGTCCAAATTTCATAGGAGTTTTGGACAATTGTCTGTAATCATACGCTTTGTTTGAAGTGTATCATGCGGTGTTGATGGCTTCAGCCCAAAATCTTTTAGGCAAACCAGTTTCAACTAACATTGTTTTTGCAGCTTCCTTGAGAGTTTTGTTCCTTCTTTCAGCTACTCAATTTTGTTGTGGAGTTCTTGCAGTTGACAACTCATGGAGTAATACCATTTTCAACACAATCGACTTATAATCCCATTGACAAACTTAGTTCCCCTATCGACCTTATTTTTATAATGGTTTGACTCTTCTCGGTCACCGAGGCAATCTCTCCAAGGTTTGCTTCTTTTTACAATTAAAGATTGTCCATGTGTATCTTGAATAATCATCCACCACCACTAAGGTGAATTTCTTTCCACTGATACTTGCTGATTCAACAGGACCAAATAAATCCATGTGCAATAGATGTAATATCCTAATTGAAGAAGGACTTGGCTTATCCTTGAAAGAAGATTTGATTTGCTTTCCCATCTGGCATGCATCACAAATGCTTTTATTTTTGTATACTAAGGGCATGCACAAATGAATTAAATCCAATGCCTGTCTTGTCACAACTCTCTTTTTGAATCATTATGAGTTCATCCAATGATTTGGATGCCTTTGTAAATGATGCAATCGCATTTTTTAGATCATTTTCCATCTTTTCCGTAGCAAAAGTCTCCGCATGGATCTTGGCAATTTCAGCCTTTAGCTTAGTATTCTCATCAGCTATGTGACTCAGAGTACTCAGTTCTTTAGTCAGCTGTGAGTTTTGGCATTCAAGCTGGTTGTTTTCCTCATTTAATAGTGTGTGTGACATTTTTATGTGGTCAAAATCTTTCATCATTTTGCTAATAGAATCATAAAGATAAGTGGGTGATGAAGTGCTTGTGTCACTATCACTATCACTTGAATCCGAATGAGATGATCTAGAGTGTACCTCATCTTCTTGATCTTTGGAGTCTTGTTCTTTGGCCATGAGACATATCAAAGCCTCTTCCTCTGTGTCACTTAAGTAGTCTGTTTCACTACTATTTGAGTTTGTTGGTTCCTTGGACTTGGCTATTTCAGCAGTCTCAGCAGCCAACATGACTTTCTTCTTTTCTTATTTTCTTTCCCTGAAGACTTTTCTATCTTCTTCATTCATGTATTTATTGACTGGTGGATAAGGATAGTCAACAAAAAATGTCCTGGTTGCCTGCAATTCCAACATAGGTTCTCGCTTTCTTTGTGTCACTCTATCATCCCCTCGATTATCGGCTCTCGATACTCGACCCTTGATGTTCACTCTTGGGCGGTCTGTCCTTCCTTGCTTTGGAGGGTGTTGAGTGCCTTCTTGAAGATTCACCCTTGTTCCTTTTATAGTTCTTATTGAAGAACTTATTAAACCTTTTACTATCGGGGCAATCTCTTCTTGGTCTATTATCTCCTTGACTCGCCTTTCTTAGCTTCACTAGCCATGAGTGCAAAATTGCCTTTGGGTATAGCTTGTCTCCTCTTGTTCTTTTCTTCTCAACTCAAACTCATATGCTTTAAGGTCAGATAATAACTAATGGTTTGATGTCTTGGTGAGATCCATGGAATGTCTTAGGGCCAACCTTCATTTCCCACTCAGCTGGGAGTGACCTTAGGATCTTCATACACATCTCCTTCTATGTGTACTCCTTCACTAGAGCTGAAAGCTCATTGGTGATCTCTTTGAATCTGGCATCCAACTGATCCAGACTTTCACCTGCAATCATTTTAAAATTTTCAAATTTTTGGATTGCGACAATTAATTTATTTTCTTTGATTTGACCAGACCCTTCACAAATCAAAGTGAGTTTTTCCCAAATTTCTTTGGTTGTTTTGCAAGATTTGACTTTATTAAACATAGCTTTATCAAGAGTTTTAAAAGAATATCTTTGGCAACATTGTCAAGGTTGTATCTCTTTCGGTTATCGTTGGTCCATTCACGACGAGGTTTTTCCACCATAGCAGGTTTGGGCTCTGCTGGTGCAGCATCCTCTCCTTCAGCAAGAGCTGCTCTTCTCACAGTAATGCTGACCTTTAGAATTTGTAGTGGCCCATCCTCAATCACTAGCCATATTTCATCATGCAGGGTTGATAGATGAGCCTGCATACAAATTTTCCAATCATCAAGCTCTTCCACAGTAAACATTGGAAGGCGGGTTAGATTTGTTTCCATGATAATAACTTTGCTTTTGAAATAAAAGCTTTAAAAACTCAAGTGTTGATTCTTTTGGAAAAGAATGAAATCTAGTTCAGTAACCGGTGCGGAAGGCTCAATAAACTAACTACTTTGATACCACTTGTAGGTCCCAAGGGGTGATGTGTAAGGTTTAGAAGGGGGGTTGAATAAACATTACCAACTTTTCGATTTAGTCCTTTTAAACTACTTTTAGAGTTAACTCAAATCAGCTTAGTCGTTGAGGGGCAGCTAGGTTGGCTTATACAACTAAGTTACCCACTCAACAGACTCGACTGAGCTGTTGATAGTATAACTTAGCTGCTTTCAGCTAACACTTAGAATAACAGTTGATTTGGTTTTGTTCAGCGGAAGACTTTTCACCCTTATGATTTTAAACTTGTTTTACAATAATTGTTTTAGCAATAGTTATTATCAGCAGATTCAACAATTTTAACTTAGCAGCAGATATAAAATAAATGCAAGAATTAAATGTCATGTAAAGTAAATAAAACACAAGCAATTTTATAGTGGTTCGAGGAATTCCTCTAATCCACTCTTCTCCAACTCCTGAAGGAATCCACTAAGTAACTTGATCTTTGTTACAGAGTAGTCAACAAATGATCAATCAATCACACAAACGATGCTCCCGGGACCCGACTTTCTTTACAAAATAGTTGTCTTGCTACTTCAGCTCCTTCAAACTCTTGGATTTTTTCAGACAGCCCTCCAACGAGTCTAAAGTCTTTGGTTCGAACTTGAACCTTACTACTTCTCCTTCAACCTTGGAGAGTAGACCCTTTTGTTCTTTAAACAGGTTTTCCTCTTCAACTGTTGAAGTAATCTTTCCTTCACTAAATGTGTTGGATTGAATTCCTTTGAAATTAGGCTTGAGGATTTCTTTGAAAAGCTTGAGAGAATTTGCAGGTTATTGCTTGCTTGACTGCTTGATAGTCTTATAAAATTCATAATTCGTAACCTTCTCTCACTTGCTTCCTCAGCCTTTTATAGTGCACATTTGAAATTATGTCCGTTGAAGAGATAGACACAAATTTCAAACCACACTCGTAGGTTGTTGGCTTGTCTTATTTTGCAAGATAGATGTGGATCATACCATGAATTAAATGTCAGGCGGCTTTCCTTAATCTCTGCGCAGGTTTTCGTGTACATCTCATTGGTTTTTTTGCACTCTTTCAAAGAAAATAGCTTTATTCTTTGGGCACCGACACATGCTTATTTCAAGAAAAACTTGATTTGTCTTGACAACGGATCTCTTTTCACTTTTCTTCAAGTCTTTTCACGCATACCCTTTGACACTTGATTCTTATCATTTTGGAATGACTTAGCTATCGGTCACCGACTAAGTCGACTTTTCTCATCACTTGACCGAGTCTTCATTTTGCTTCATACAGCTGACACATAGTTGGGTCTCCTCTTCTATCTTCAGTCGATTCTTGTAATCTTCAACTTAGCTGACTTTAACTCAGCTTATATAGCCATATCTATTACAAGTTGAAATACATAGAAAATGGGGTGCCAACTTCTTAATCTAAGTTTTACATGGTATCATCAAAATCTAAACAGAAATTTTCCTAACAACATCTTTGTTCAAATCAAGTTTAAATCTGAAAAAAAATTCAAGCAAAAACAACTTACTAGGCAAAGAAGTTTCAGTATTCAATTCTTCTAATTATTCCCACAAAGCTTTTGCAGAATCAAGCTTATCAACTTTTCTAAGCACAAAGTCAGAAAGATTAGAATCATCGAAGAATAAGCATACTCATCAATTTCAGATTTCTTTTGAGCAGTATCTTTTTCACCATAAACACCACTCACAACCTTATAAACTTTTTGTTGAATTCAAACTCCTTTCATTTTCTGTTGCCAAATCAAAAAATTAGTTTTTCTATTAAAAGGTTCAAGATTATAACCGACACAACCATTTTCATAAGAAACACAATAGTTTTTCGTAAAAACAAGGCACACAAGGCAAAGTTATAAGCACAGAATAATCAACAAAACACGTAAAAACAGAGAAATACAAAGAGAAACAAAAATAAAGGCCACGATAGGAAACCCATCGCTCCACAAGATTACACTACACTCGCGGTGTAGGGTCAAGCGGCTTTTTAGCTTGGAGTTCCTTTTATACGAAATAATAAAACTTGAAAGACGATCAACCACGTAACAGACTCAAACGAGCAAGTAAAGGCAGATATGGGATCACACAATCCCTTTAAACAATAGCAACAAATACCAACACACAAACCGCGGCAAGCTGTATTTACACTATGAAAGGAATAAATCCGCAGCAAGCGGTTACACTACTAAAAGCAATAAAAGGGAGTTTGAGCCTCTTTACCGAGCGAAACCCTATGGTAAGTGTTTCGCATCGCCACAAATGGGGATGCTCGATACCATCATAGGTATCGACCTCGTCGTCGTCCACGAAAGTCATATAGAGCCTACGGGATAGGAATTAGGAATTATAACCCGATTCCTATAAAAAGCAATAAATTACACTGTAGAGCCAAGCAATACAAACGCACAAGGGAAGGCACTTTCCCATTCAAGAACCAAAGCAAAGAAACTAAAAGTTATAGAAGCTAAAAGCAACAGTAAAATACCAAACCCTTTAAGATTGTCGGAGCCGACTGAAAATGGACTTGTGAGGCTCGAACCGCTGCCACAAAAAAGGCAAAAGAGAAATTAGTAAAAGTTGTAAAAACAGAACTAAAAACTGAAAGCAAGAATAGGAAAGACATCACCGTGTTTCAGCTCCTTGCTTCAACAGTGCCGAACCGAGCTCCAAAGTAGCGTTCGAAATGGACAGCAATAGGACAAGGAATCGGCTCAGAAAATTGAAGAAGAAACACCCCCACAAAGAGTCAAGTAAGCCAATGCTTCAACCAACAAGGAGAGAAACACATGAATCAGCCCAAGCTACCAAAATGCTCACAAAGAGCCCCAAACAGAAACCAACAAAGGATCCCTATCTCAGCCCGAATCTCTACCGAGCGAACTCTCAAAAACCTCCCACTAAAACCACAAAGGAAACTCTCAAAACGATCGGTCAAACTCACGAAGATGGAAGCCCAAACACAACCTGAGGTTTAGTCAAGCTAGAACTCTTTATTCACAAAGAGAAAAAGGAGTTAAGCAAGATGGAAGAAAGTAGCGGGAAAGATATGAGAGTGCAGCGAAAAGAGAGGCGCCGCTGGTGTGTTGAGGAGAGATAAGAGAGTTCACTTTAATAGGATTTAGTGGGATGAATATAAAAAGGAGAGATGGAGGGATGAGATTAGATCCCTAAATCGAAGGGTCCAAAACAAGTCTGAGGATCCGCGAGCCAAATAAAATTGGGTTTAAGTGACCCGTACCAAACAACCGGACTACATAAAGGGCGGGCAGCACTTGGGCCTTTTTAAGTGATTAGTTTTGGGCCACCAAAAATACCACAAAGGCATTTGGGCCACAAAAACTAACACACCCATTCCAGATAAATTGTCTAACCTCTATGCTTGGATCTGATCAAGCGACTGAATCAGTCTGATACATTGTAATTTTAGTCCACTAACCATAGGAGTGCAGAAAAATTGGTCTACTTTAACTTTCGTTTGGAAAATGATCTTGTATCTTTGTAGAACATTCGGATTTAGTCCTTGTTGGCTAAAAATATTAAAAATTGCTTAAAAATCTCATATGAATTGCACGTGAACATAAAAACCTAGGAATTTTCGAATCTTAATTCAATCAAAAGTTAGGTTTTCCGACCATTTCTAGCCAAACAATTCGAAAAATCCCCAATTTTTTTTGCGTGCACATGCAACTCATCTGATATTTTCCAAACAATTTTGAAATTTTCAACAAAATGTGGACTAAATCCGAGAGCTTTTCAGGTATACATGGCCATGATTTTGCCAAATGAAATTTAAAAATTGACCAATTTTGCCACTACTACTATAGTTAAAGTACCAAATTTGCAATTTACCCAAATTAGTCAGAGTTTTTTAAATTCTAAAAGGTTTATGAGACCAATTCAACCTGGTGGAGCACAGTGGGTGGCAGAGAAGAGAAATAAGTTGTCATGAAGGACAGATGTAGAGAAGAAGATAAGTATGGCCTCAAGCAATCAATTATTCGTCCAGGAAGTAAAATTAAGAAAATATGACCATTTCCTGGGGCAACTTAATTAAACTGTTTTATTTAAAATAAAAAAATGGGCTGTTCTTACAGATGATAACTAACCTTTGATTTCCAAATTCCACACAAATAATTTACTCATATTCAAAGAAGGTGATGAGGCCATTGTATACAATATTTATCTGGAAAGCTAGCTAGCTACTTGATCAACATAGGAAAAATTGACCTAGGAAAGCTAGCTACTTGATCAACATTTGAAATATTGACCATTTGTATAAAATATTTATCTGGAAAATAATGAACGCATCTTCTGTTGAATATAAAAAGGGATAATTACAAAAATACCCCTGAGATTTAGACTAATTACAAAAAAATCTAGAGATGCTTTAAAATTACAAGAAAACCCCTTAACGTTTGATTCTATGTTACATTTTCTCCCTTCATAAACAACAAATATTTCAAAACTCCCATGATATTTCTAGAAATATTACAGTTAACCCCTTAAATACATAATCAAACATGAGGGGTTTTTTTGTAATTTTAAAACATCTCTAGATTTCTCTGTCATTAGCCCAAACCTTGGGGGGATCTTTTGTAATTATCCATACAAAATGGGAAATCATCAAAGACCTGGCAAGGGTTAATTATATATGTGCACGTCAAAGGAAATGAGATGACAATGTCAAAATTAATAGTTTGCTCAAGTAAGTATTTGATTTGTTCAAATAGAGTTTACTATATATATGCTTACTCTGTAAGCTTGGAATTAATATCATCTTTCAGTCTTTCAACTAAGCAACAAGCAATTTAATTAAACTCTCAGCAAAATCAAATTAATTTGTTTAAGATGGCTATAATTCGGTTCCTCATAGCTATGGTAATTGTGGCGTTAGCTTCTTCATTAGCTTATTGTAGAAACCAAAAATATTCATATCTGGAGCTTAGAACATGAAGAAAGCATGAGAGGAGAAAATGTACTGTATTATTCAAAAGGTCTCAAATTACAAAATGCTGATTAACCCCTATTTATAGACATGTGTGCAGTGCGCAAGTGACGTGAGTGAAAAAACGTAACAAAAAGAACTAACAACTCTTAAAAGCGTAAACTAAGAAATAACAAGAAGAACCAAAATATTCCAACATCCCCCCCTCAAGTGGGACGGTGTAGATCCACCAGTCCCAACTTGGAAATGAGAACGGTAAAAGGTTTGTGTCCCAAAGCCTTAGTGAAGAGATCAGCGAGCTGCAACCGGGAAGATATGGGACACAAAGAAATGAAGCCTGCTTTGTAAGAATCACGAACAACATGACAATCGATCTCCAAGTGTTTCGTACGCTCATGGAAGACGGGGTTCTTCGTAATATGAATTGCCGCATGATTGTCACACCATAAGGAAATAGGAGCAGAAATGGGAATAGAGAGATCACGGCAGATATAGCTAAGCCAGCGGAGCTCACACACCGTAGAGCCCAAAGCACGGTACTCCGCTTCGGCGGAGGAACGGGAGACAGTAGTTTGCTTCTTGGACTTCCAGGAAACCAGAGAATGACCCAAGAAAATGCAGTAACCAGTCAAGGAACGACGAGAATCGGAGCAAGAAGCCCAATCGGCATCACTAAACGCTTCAAGAGTTAAGTCACAGGAAGCAGGGAAATATAGGCCCAATGATGGCGTCCCCTTGAGATAACGAAGGAGATGAACCGCAGCATCCCAGTGGGAAGTGAAAGGAGCATTAACGAATTGACTCAACTGTTGAACCGAGTAGGTAATATCGGGGCGTGTCAAATTCAAGTAAAGAAGACGCCCAACAAGACGTCGATAGCGTTCCGAGTCAGCAAGAGGGGAACCACTTTCCCCGATGAGTTTAAGGCCAGTAGGAAACGGTGTAGCAGCGGGTTTACAATGGAGCATACCAGTGTCTGTGAGAATATCAAGGATATACTTGCGTTGATTGAGAAAAGTGCCATCCGGATTGCGAGCTATCTCCAAACCCAAAAAATAATGGGCAAATCCCAGGTCTTTGATAGTAAATAGATCGTCCAAATAATGCTTTAAATCAGCCACAAGCTGAGCATCAGGCCCCGTAATAAGCACGTCATCGACGTAAACCAACAAAACCAACAGACCCTTAGGAGTAGATTTAACAAACAAACAATGGTCATGAGCGGATTGGCAAAAACCAAACTGAAGAAGTTTAGAACAGAATTCGGTATTCCACTGACGCGAAGCCTGTTTCAACCCGTAAAGACTACGTTGTAAATGACAAACTTCCCCCGGCTGAGCTCGAAGATAACCCTCAGGGGGATACATATATATATCCTCATCCAAAAATCCATGGAGAAACGCGTTATTGATGTCCAATTGATACAAAGGCCAACCCTTCGCTGTGGCAAGAGCAATAACAACCCGGACGGTAACCAATTTAGCAACCGGAGAGAAACTATCAAGATAATCCACCCCCAACACTTGATGATAACCCCACCACCAAACGAGCTTTATAACGCTCCACAGTACCATCGGGGTTAAGTTTGACCTTGAAAACCCATTTGCAACCAATCGCTTTCTTACCCGGAGGTAGAGGAACCAATTTCCAGGTATTATTTTTCTCCAAAGCACTCAACTCTTGTTCCATGGCCTTGGTCCATTCTGGGAATTGACGAGCCTGAGCAAATGTGCGAGGTTCTTGGATGGTAGAAACATTAGCCAGAAAAGCAGCATATGTAGCGGTAAGAAAGAGGGAGAAATATGAAAAGGAAAAGTGAGTGGGAGAGAAAGAGTACCTGCGGGAGGACCACGGGCAGTAGAGGTCGTAGTTGTGGGGCTAGAAACATCAACACAATGGGTCACATAGTCAGATAACCAAGCTGGAGGAGTAGGATGCCTAGAACTGCGACGTAAAGGAACGGAGTCAGAAAGAATAGGAGTGGAAGAAGCCTGGGAATGAGATAAGGGATTGATGGTGGCATTATCTGTGGGTGGTAAACCAGGTAAAGGAATGGAAGGGTTGGAATCAGGGAGCGATAGGTAAGGAAAGTTTGTTTCCACAAAAGTAACATCTCGAGAAACGATCAGTTTCTGAGAGTCTATATCAAATAATTTGTATCCTTTCTGGCCAGTTACATATCCGAGAAAAATACATTTATGTGCGCGGGGGTGAATTTATCTTTCTGGGGAAAAGTGTTTGTGGCATAAGCTAAACATCCAAAAGGCCTAACTCTCCCATAATCTGGTTGAGTACCATAAAGAATGGCATAAGGGGTCTGCCAATTAAGAAGAGCAGTGGGCAAACGGTTTATGATGTATGTTGCAGTGAGGACGGAGAAAGGCCAGAATTTCGAGGGAAGATTGGACTGAAACATTAAGGCTCGGGCGATATTGAGTAAGTGGCGGTGTTTGCGTTCAACGACCCCGTTTTGTTGGGGAGTGTAGGTGCAAGTGCGTTGATGAAGAATCCCATGGGACTGGAACAATGATTGGCATTCTTGCCCAGTAAATTCTGTCCCATTATCGGACCGAAAGGATTTTATAGGAAGCTGAAACTGTGTTTGAACCATCAAAATGAATTGTTTAAGAATGTGTGAAACTTGGCTTTTGTGAGCCAAGAGATAAACCCAAGTAGCGCGACTGTAATCATCAACTAAAGTTAAGAAGAAAGGTGTCCCAGTTAAAGAGAAATGATTGTACGGTCCCCACACATCCATATGTATATGTTCAAAACAACAAGAAGTTTTAATATCACTATGAGGAAAAGGTTTTCGATGTAGCTTTGATTTATAGCAAACATCACAAGTTTCAACAACTTTAACAGCTTTCTCTGTGCATAAAGGTTTCAAGAAATCGAGTTGCTTAAGAACGGGTAAAGAAGCATGGCCAAGTTTATTATGCCAAATTTCAAAGGAATTATTACAAGAAAAATATGAATGAGCACTGTTGCTGCGAATGAATGAAGATTGAGCAGGTGAAGATTGAAGAATGTAAAGCCTTCCAAACATTTTTCCCACAGCCTTGACCTCTTTAGTCCGCAGGTCCTGTAAGACACAATGAGTAGCGAGAAAAAATACGATTTAGATTAGATTCTTGTGTTAATCGAGCTATGGAAATGAGATTGTATTTGAAACAAGGAACAAACAAGACATTTTTGAGCAATAAATCAGGCAATAGATGCACATCACCAGAGTGGGAAACCATTTTATTTGTTCCATCTGGTAGAAAAATAGAGGATGGAGAAGTAATAGGAGAGAGGTTTGTCATGAGGTTTGAAGAAGCACACATGTGCCGACTGGCACCTGTATCTAACAACCAAGAACTCCCATCCAAGTGCTCAAGAGTTGTAAATGCACAGAAGTTATCATCAATCACAGATATACCCGCAAAGTCGAAGAAAGTCCGTGAAATGAGCAAAGTTGGACGATTATCGCATCATTTCCCTTTTGTGTTGTTCTGTTGTTAAGAAGTTTGGCAACCTCCTGCTGTACCAACGCAGTAATATCAAGCTGTGGAGTATTCTTCGACACATTCTCCTGTGTTACTTGTTCACTGATCCCAACCGAATTAGATGTCAAATTACCCCGTTGCTCCCTCAATTGTTTGTACCAATCCGGATAACCATGAAGTTTGAAACAAGCCTTCATTTCATGTCCCGTGCCTCCGCAGTGATGACAAGTAAGCTTAGCTTTCTCTTCCTTAGTTAGCCTAACATGTCCCCGTCCTCTACCTCCAGACCAATTGCTGTTGGAAAATCCCCCTCTCCCTGTCTGTCCTGCCTGTCCCCTGCCATGGCTGAATATTCGAGTACTCATAGCAACATTGTCAGCCACATCAGGGTAGACCGCATGCACACTACGCTGCTTTTCCACTCTCAGAATCATTGAATATGCCTTATTTATGTTAGGCAATGGATCCATCAATAGCAACTGGTTCCTAACATTGTCATAACTTTCATTTAATCCCATAAGGAATTGCATCAATTTAAAATTCATCTCCCTGTCAACATACTTCCTTCCAATCTCACAGTCACACTGAAGTAAAGGTAAGACACTTGCTAATTCATCCCACAACCGTTTCAATTTACCGAAATAATCACCCACAGTCAGAGTTCCCTGAGTTATACTGGCAATTTCACGTTGTAATTGGTAAATCATAGGTCCGTTACTTTCTCCATAGCGTTGGGCTATATCTTCCCATAATTCTCTAGCAGAATTCGAATATATAAAGGTATCGACAATCTCCTTAGCAATAGAGTTCAAAATCCACGATACAACCATACAATCCACCTTTTTCCACTGAACATATTTCGGGGAATCATCTTTGGGAATTTCAATTGATCCGTCGATAAAACCAATTTTAGTCTTAGCTCCTAGTGCTATCAACATAGATCGCTTCCAGGAAAGGTAGTTGTTACCTGTAAGAGGATTAGTAACCAACGAGAGGCCTGGATGATCGGAACTGTAGAGGCGTAATGGATTATCATCTTCATCAGCTGTCGTATTGTTGAACTGCAACACGTTGCGTTGTTTATTTGCCATTACTGAACCCTAAGCTCGAAGAAGAACCTTTGCTCTGGATACCATGTAGAAACCAAAAATATTCATATCTGGAGCTTAGAACATGAAGAAAGCATGAGAGGAGAAAATGTACTGTATTATTCAAAAGGTCTCAAATTACAAAATGTTGATTAACCCCTATTTATAGACATGTGTGCAGTGCGCAAGTGACGTGAGTGAAAAAACGTAACAAAAAGAACTAACAACTCTTAAAAGCGTAAACTAAGAAATAACAAGAAGAACCAAAATATTCCAACACTTATGCATCTCGATCCAAGCCCTCTCCAGACTTTTGTGTCATTTGTTGATGACGCCAATGCAGCTGGTAATTTCACTTTCCATTTTCTTTCCAGGGAATGAATACAATATACCCATGTCATATATTTAGCCTAATTACAAAAAAACTTGAGTTATCTTTCAAAATTTCAAATACCCTGTTCTCAAACAAACTTTCGGCTCTAAAAGCCAATCCGAAAATGATAGAGAAAACTTTGATAACCACACTCTAACTTTAATTAATAAGCTCTACAAGACTGCTCAAGTTAACATTTTCTTGTTGAAATCCTTAATCATTCATATGAAATCTTAAGTTCCCACCTTGACATATTCATGCTTTCAAGAAACTCAATTTGGATTACTGTTTATCCTGCATTAATAATTGATTTTCTATTATTCTCCTTACAAGTTTTATTCATGCATGCGCAGTTTTTGTGAATGGAAAGATTTGCAAGGATCCAAAAATGGTGACAGCAGACGATTTCTTCTTTTCCGGCCTAAACAGGCCTGGAAACACATCAAATCGACTTGGATCAAGAGTCACCCCTGTGACTGTCAACCAGCTACCAGGACTCAACACTCTCGGCATTTCTTTGGTTCGTGTCGATTTCGCACCAAACGGGCTCAACCCGCCCCACACACACCCCCGCGCAACTGAGGTTCTTGTTGTCGTGCAAGGCACTCTCTATGTTGGCTTTGTCACCTCCAATCCCGCCAACCCAAACACAAACAACAAGCTCTTTACGAAAACGTTATATCCAGGCGACGTCTTCGTATTCCCAGAAGGTCTCATTCACTTCCAACTAAACGTCGGAAAGACGAATGTTGTGGCGTTTGCTGGTCTGAGCAGCCAAAATCCAGGAGTTATTACAATTGCCAATGCGGTTTTCGGTTCAGACCCTCCCATTTCTACTGATGTTCTTACAAGAGCTTTCCAGGTTGATGTGAATGTGGTCAAATATCTTCAAGGGCAGTTTTAGTGAAACAGTTACTAGAAGGCAACATATGAGTCAAATATTGCATTTTGATTTGTTACGTACCAAGAAAATAAAACTATGTAATAATTAAAAATAAGCATTTGGGACGTTCAGTCCTTAATTATGTAAGCATACATGCATTTGTTGAATAATATAAAATGATGATTTGATGATGATCTATTATATAATATACTGGAATAACAATTTATACGATAGATACATATATATATATATATATTTATCGAAAGATAAAATTTTAATGTCACAAATCTGTTTAAAATAGTTATAAGAGACCCAAAATACTAATTAAAAATATTGAAAAATAAATTCTAAATTTAGAAAAATATCATACAAATAGTTCATTTCAAATTCTGAAAATCTTCTTTGTAAATTATATTGTTTGTTATGGGATGTTTGTTCATCTTTTCTGCAATTTATTTTATACGTATAATATAATAATATAATAACTAAAAAGTAAAATTTAAAATGTAACAAATTAAATGATAACAAATTTAAAATATAGTGTAGATAAAATTCATGATTTTGGGGTTATTTTTTATCTCTTAAAATTGTCATCTTTTATGTTCAATAGAAGAATTTTCCAAGCATTAAAATCGTAGAAACATTCCTAAAAAAATAGTAAAATATCTTTTAGAATCAAATTTCTTTTTTTTTAAATGCTTGTTTTCTTTATTTTATTTATAGCGTATAATATAATATACTAATTTAAAACATAATAATTAAAAGATACCATAGATAGAATCCTTAACTTTAACAAATTTAAAGGATATAATAAATTAAAAAATAAAAAATTTAAAAATATAGTTTAGAATCCTTGACTTTAAAAAATTTAAAGGATGTAATAAATTAAAAAATAAAAAATTTAAAAATATAGTTTAGATATATACAATACTTGATTTTTAGTTCATTTGTTATCTTTTAAATTTGTTATCTTTTAAGTTCAATAGAAAGAATTTCCAAGGATAAAAAACGTATAAAAATTCCTAAAAAAGAGTAATATATCTTTAGAATCCAATAAAAATATAGATTTTTTGTTTTAAAATTTGTTATCTTTTAAGTTCCTAAAAAATAATAATATATCTTATAGAATACAATAAAATTTTTTTTCTGAAGATACTTGTTTTCTGCATTTTGTTTGAAACGTATAATATAATATAATAATTTAAAAGATAATAAATTTAAAATATAGTGTAGATAGAACCCTTGATTTTGGGTTATCTGTTATCTTTTGACACTACAAGAAAATTGGTTATAGACACTACTACAAAGACAGCGGTTTATTTCTGTTGTCTTTTCCCATATAACAGAGGTTATTAAAGAAATCGGTGTCTAATTAGTGTTGTCTTTTGATAATAAACAGTGGTTTCCCAGAAAAGGTGTCTATTGTAAAAACAATCTCCAAATCGACGGCGGTTTTGGCATTGGATTTTGGAACCGGTGTCTATTTATTTAGATTTGACAGTAGTTGTTTTGACACTATTCTAATACCGGTGTCTTTTATTATTTAGAAACAAGATTTTTAGACACCGTTCTAAAACCGGTCTTTAATTATTTACACTTATATAATTTTTTCTAGTTAAATATATATATATATATATAAGTTTTAAATATATTTTACAATTGAAATTTTATATTTCATTGGATATTTTAAATTTGCATAACATTCTATAGTTAATTAAATTAAAAAAAAAGGCAAAATTATTTTTTTAGTCCTCTAACTAGACCTACTTGGAGATTTGGTCCTATTTTTTTTTTCAATTTTGAGTTTAGTCCTTTATGTGGGAAAATTTAGATTTTTGGTCCTGTGACCTGTTATAGCAAGTAAATTTTACTTGTTAGCTGACATGTCTTTTATTTTTATTAAAATATTAATTTTGAAGAAACAACTAGTGAGTTGGCAGCTTATGTGTTAAATTTTTAGGAAAAAGAAAAAGGATGAATCCAAATTGGCATTTTGATTACTTTTTGTTGATAAAATTAAAATAAAATATTAATATATATTAAAGTTTGTATATATTGTAATATTGCATAAAAATATAATAAATATTTCTTTTTTTTTACAATAAATCTAATAAATATTTCAAATAATTATAGCAAATTTCTAATAAAATAGAAATTTTAATAAAAAAATTATTTTGAAGATTTTTTATAATTATTAAATTTATATAAACTAAATATAATGTATTAAATTGATTATTAAATTTTAATTCAAATTTATTTTTAAAATAACAAACTTTGTCCTATTTTCATAAAACTATTATATTTATAAAACTTAAAGTACCAGAGGATTATATAGTTTATTTTTAAGTTAATTTCAAAATTTCTATTCGTGTAATACGATATAACCACAAAGTTTGAATTGTTCTTTTTCTCTCTTTGATAACCGTTTTCTCTCTTGTCTTTTGACAAGTTTGCCGCATCTTGTTCTTGTTAACAAGTTCGATTTCCTCTGTTTTTCGATGTTTTGACTTGTTTTTTTTGTATGCTCTTGATGTTCTCGTGACGTTTGTTTTCAATGTCGGATCCAAACTTATCGATAGATGAATTGTGTGGTCGCATGCAATTGGAGGAGGAGGAAGAGGGAGGTTTACTACTCGATAACATTGATCCTGAGGGTCAGACTCAAGATCTTTGATGGTGCCTAGTGGGGCGGTTTCTCTCGGACAGGCCAGTAAATTTTGCGGCCATGAAGAATACTCTTGCATCTATATGGAAACCAGTTAAGGGAGTGTTTATTAAAGATTTAGGGCCGAATCTGTTTCTATTCCAGTTTTTTCATGAATTGGATGTATCACGTGTTCAATCGAATGGTCCGTGGACTTTTGACAATTTGTTACTGATCACAAAGAGAATACAGGTGGGCGAACAACCTTCTCGTGTCCATTTATTTCATGTAGAACTATGGGTTCAAGTGTTCGATCTGCCATTCGGATTTATGACGGAGAAAGTCGGTAAATGTATTGGAGACTATATTGGTTTGTATATTGGAGCCGATCAACATAGTTTTGTGGGCGTCTGGCAAAACTATATGCGTCTGCGGGTTGCTTTTGATGTTCGGAGTCCTCTTAAGCGAAGAATGAAACTTAAGAATATGGATGGGGAGTGGGTTTGGATTCATTTCAAGTATGAGAAACTCCCGACGTTCTGTTTTTACTGTGGTTTCATTGGCCATTCGGATAAGTTTTGTACAAAACTTTTCAACAGTCCTAATGTTTCGGAAGATCGAGCGTATGGTGCTTGGCTGCGTGTTTCTTCGAGGAGGCAGCAAGGTCAGACTGGGGGCCAATGGCTGCGATCTACTATCCCACAACAGAATTCTGGTCGCAATCAGGATGAGGTTAGCGGTCATTTTCCTGATAATAACAGTTATTCTCATGGTCCATATAATCAGGGATTTGGTTATTTTTCGGATGAAGGTTTTGCGAATCGTGGGGAAGTTACAGGAGGAAGTTGTGACAAAGCGAATACGACAGGTACTCTTGGTAAGGCTTTAATGTCATCTGACTCTCTTAATAGAAGTATTACTATTGCAGAGGTGGGTAAAGGCAAGGAAGTGGTTGTTTCGGACAACAAACAACGTCGCACTGAGGACAAATAAAACTCTATGTCTTGTGTCAATGTCCATGGTACGGTTTTTATTAATCCGGATTCATCAATTGGACCAGATGTTGAAGCTCAGACTGGTTCGTTGAAAGCTAGCAATAAGAACCAAAAAAAACGGTGGGCTCTGGTCTCCAGGCCCACCCAGAATTATGAGTACCATTTGTTGGAACTGCCGTGGGCTTGGCAACCCACGGACAGTTCAAGTTTTATTGGACTTGGTCCAATCGAAAAAGCCTTCGTTTATTTTTCTTATTGAAACTATGATCCATAAAGAAAAGTTGGAACCACTTAGAGTCAGATTGGGGTTTGAAGGATTGTTAGCTGTTAGTAGTATGGGTCATGGAGGTGGGCTAGCTCTATTTTGGAGGAAAAAAGATATGGCCCAATTGTTAAGCTATTCATCAAATCATATCGATGTAGCTGTGCATTTGGACAATACTGACACATATAGATTAACTGGTTTCTATGGATTTCCGGAAAGGCATAGAAGGAATCAGTCGTGGGATTTTTTACGAAACCTATCGGTCCGTTCTAGTCTACCTTGTTGCTGTTTGGGGGACTTCAATGATTTACTCTCGTTATCAGAAAAAAAGGGAGGTGCAGCGCATCCGGAAAGACTTATTGCAGGCTTTCGTTCTTCAGTTGATGATTGCGGATTAGTTGATTTGGGGATGTTCGGATATCCATTTACGTGGGAAAGAGGTCGGGGTACCCTGAATTGGGTGGAGGAAAGATTAGACCGATGCCTCGCGACGTAGAGTTTGTGCTCTTTATTTCCAAATTATAAAGTGTCGAATTTGGAAGCTTCAATGTCGGATCACTCACCCATATATGTGGACATTGGCCTACGTTATCGCATTAAGAGAGTTAGACGATTCCGATTTGAGAACGCTTGGTTAAGGGAAAAAGATTGCCGTGATATTGTGGCAACGGGGTGGAATAGAGGATTGGCTGGGAGCTTGCCGAATAAAATTGAATCTTGTGGCGCAGAGTTGTTTAAGTGGGGAGAATTGCTACGCAATTCGTTCAATAATAGAATTAAGGAAGCTCGAGATACTATGAAACGGTTTCGAGGGCAGCGAGATGCATTTTCTATGGCGGAGTTTAAAAAAGCTCAATTAACATACAACAAATTGTTGGCCCAACAAGAAGATTTTTGGAAGCAACGGGCTAAATTATATTGGCTTCAAGGTGGTGATGCAAATACTAAGTATTTTCACACGGTGGCATCATCCCGCAAGAGACAGAACTCGATTGATAAACTACGCAATTCGGATGGTGTTTGGTTCACTTGGGATAATGGGCTTGGTAGTCATATTATTGATTATTATGTGAACATATTCACCTCTTCTGACAGTGATTTTGGGCCAGTGCTTGATTGTGTAAGTTCGAAAGTCAGTGACGAGCATAATGGGATGCTCCTTGAATCGTTTACGGAATTGGAGTTTAAGGAGGCAATTTTTTCTATGTTTCCGGATAAATCGCCTGGTCCCGATGGGTTAAATCCGGCATTTTTTCAAAAAACTTGGGATATCACATGCCCGGAACTTATAGCATCGTGTACTCATTTTCTAAATTCTTGCTCTTTCCCGATAGGTTTTAATGATACTAATCTGATTTTGATCCCGAAGAAGAATAACCCGGAGCTTATTACGGATCTTAGGCCTATAGCACTTTATAATGTGGATTACAAAGCTATTTCTAAGGTACTTGCTAATAGATTGAAGGTTGTGCTATCAGGTGTCATCTCTGAATTTCAGAGTGCGTTTGTCCCGGGTAGATTAATCTCTGATAATATCATGGTGGCGTTTGAGATTAATCATTATCTCAAGAGAAAGAGACAAGGCAAAGAAGGGGTGGCGGCGTGTAAAATCGATATGAGAAAAGCCTATGACCGTATAGAATGGGGCTTTCTTAAAGCTATGCTTCTTAAGTTGGGCTTTCAAACAAAATGGGTGGATCTCCTAATGTTGTGTGTCACGACAGTTCGATATAAGGTGTTACATGGTGATTTCGAATCTGATCTTTTTTCGCCAGAATGGGGATTACGTCAAGGTGATCCGTTATTGCCTTATTTATTTATTTTGTGTGCAGAAGGATTATCGGCCCTCTTACAAAAATTTGAAGCTAGAGGGTGGATTCATGGGTGTAAAATTGCAAGAAGTGCGCCTACCGTATCACATCTATTTTTTGCAGACGATAGTTTCTTATTTTTTAAAGCTACTCGAGAAGAATGTTCAAGGATGAAGCAATGTCTTGACCTCTATTCGAAAGCATCAGGCCAAGTTATTAATTATCAGAAATCTTCCATTTCTTTTAGCAGCAACACTGATCCTTTGGTTGCTCACGACATCTGTGAATTTCTTGCGGTTTCTAAAAGTGACAGATGTGGCTCCTATCTTGGGTTGCCCTCTCTGGTTGGGCGTAATAAAAAGGAGGTGTTTGCTTTCATTAAGGAGAAGGTGTGGTCAAGATTGCAAGGTTGGAAGAAAAAACTTTTGTCTAGGGCCGGGAAAGAAGTCTTGCTCAAAACTATTGCCCAAGCGGTCCCTATATATGCCATGAGTCTTTTTTTGCTTCCAAAAGATTCATGTGCTGAGATTGAGAGAATGATGAATTCTTTTTGGTGGGGAAAGAGTGATGAATCAAGTAGGGGTATCAATTGGATGTCTTGGAGTAAATTGTGTGTTCCTAAGAGTCATGGCAGTTTAAATTTTAGGTGGTTGCACGAATTTAATTTGGCTTTATTAGGAAAGCAAGTTTGGCGATTATTATCGGATCATACTTCTCTGGTTGCTCGCATATATAAAGCTCGATATTTCCCTGATTCTTCTTTGAAGTCTGCTCATCTTGGATCCAATCCGAGTTACATTTGGAGGAGCATTTTCACTGCACGGGAATTTGTATTAGAAGGATGCACGATCAAGGTTGGAGACGGAAAGCATATTTCTGTTTTGAAAGACCCTTGGCTGCCTGGTACACATGCTTATGTATCCTCTTATCATGCAAGCTTGGAAAATGCATCAGTCCATAATCTTATGAAGGTGGGAAGACGTGAGTGGGATGAGGACCTTATCAGAGACTTGTTTAATCCCTGCGAACAGCAAATTATCTTAAATATTACTCTAAGATCAGGTAGTTCTGGAGATAGGTGGTGTTGGAATGGCAATAAGAAGGGCATTTACTCTGTGAAATCAGCGTACAAAATTCTGTGTAATAATTTGGATACTGAGTTTAATTTTGAGAATTATTTGATTGGAAAAGCTTGTGGTCTTTGAAAGTTCCAGCAAAAATTAAAAATTTGGTTTGGAGGGCTTGTCACAACGTGTTGCCGACTAAGGACAGACTTCTAGCTCGAAAAGTTCAAACTTCCTTGTTGTGTCGTGTTTGTAATATGGAATTTGAAACCATTGCCCATGTTCTTTTTTCTTGTTATCAAGCAGCAGAGTGTTGGAGGCTGGTTTCAATAGATGTTAACTTGGGGTGTGCGACTTCTTTTCTCCAAATTCTGAATCACATTTGGAGTTCCAACTCTTATGAGTTAATGATTCAGATTTGTTTGATCATGTGGGCTCTTTGGAAAAATAGGAATGAGTTAGTGTGGCAGCAAAAAGGACAATCTTCTATACATATTGTCAATCAAGCTAATGCATATCTGCTACAATGGCAAACAGCCCAGGTTTTCTCTTTGTTGGAGTGGTTTTTGTCGAATTGTGATGGTGTGCTGAAATGGCAAAAACCAGACTTTGGGAGTCTAAAGTTCAATGTGGATGCTGCTGTCTTTGGAGCTTATTCAAAATATGGGTATGGATGTGTGATTAGGGACTGGGACGGCACATTTGTAGCAGCACTCCAGGGCTTGATTACGGGGTCTGTCCTACCGGAGGTGGCTGAGGCGGTCGGGATTAGGGAGGCGTTGAGTTGGTTGAAGACTAACTGGGAGGATGGGTTGGTTCCATTGGAAACAGACTCACTGCTTGTTATCAAAGCTTTGCGGGGAAAATGTTTAGATAATTCCTATTTCAATGATATCATCAATAAATGTAGAAGTCTTCTTTTTAGTTTACCGAATGTGTCTTGTGTTTTTGTCAAGAGATCAGCGAATGTGATTGCTCACGTGTTAGCTTGGGCATCATATTCTGTGTATGGTGTCAAAGAGTGGAGATCTGTTCCTCCTCTCTTTATTTGTAATGAACTGCAGTTCGATCTGCTTTATTAATGATAGTGTTTCCTTTTATTTTCAAAAAAAAAATATAACCACACGTTCTCAAATATATATATATATAACAACACTACTTTTTAAATTTAAAAATAATACTATTTTTTATTCTTTATTTTATTCTTTATTCCTTCTTCCTAATAACAAATAATAAGGAGAAAAAAAGAAAAAAAGGGAAAGAAAAGAAAGGAAGAAGGAGGTTGGGCGGTGGCCGGGCCGCTTGGGACGGATTGCCGCGGTTGTTGGGTTAATTAAAGTGAGAAACAAGAAAGAAGAAAGAACAAAAAAGAAGGAATATGTTTCTTGTTTAATAAAGAAGAATGAAAAAAAAGGATGAGAAAAAGAAAAAAAATGAGAAAAAAAAAGTGAGAAAATATTTCTTTGACAAAAAAAAAATTTCCACGTCAAGGTCCTCTATAATTTCATTAAGCAATTTTCCTCCAGGTTAGGCTTACAACTGAACAATTATTTCTTCAAAATTAATTTTTAATAAAATTTAAATAACACATCAGCCAACAGGTAAAATTTACCTGGTATAGCAGGTCACAAGACCAAAAATCTGAAAATTTTTCACTTAAAGGACTAAACTCAAAGTTAGAAAAAAAAATAGGACTAAATCTCCAAATACATTCACTTAGAGGACTAAAAAACAATTTTGCCTAAAAAAAATCTTAGAATTTTACAAATAAAAAAGACAAAGATTTTCATAACTGAGCAAAAGAAAAAACACAAATAAACCCTCAAACTAAAATTAAAAAAAAAAACACAAATAAACCCTCAAACTAAAATTAAAAAGAAAAACAAAAATAAACCCTCATCCTCAATTACGTTTCTTTAGATGGAAGAACCAAAGATAAATGGCTTCTTCTCTCATGGCTACTCAATCCACCCTCTTCCTTTGTAGTCCAATTAGGGGTGGGCATCGAGTCGGGTATTCGGGTAAGGGTTTAGCGTACCCGAACCCTACCCGAAAAAATCGGGTACCCGAAGAAAGAGTCGGGTACCCGCGGGTATAGAATTTCGGGGTTTTTTTTCTTCGAAAATTGCCCTTTTTCCAAGCATTCCAAGCTTCCAACAACCTGTGATTGTAAAATGAATACCTAAGCTTCTATATAACTAATCCAACCAGTATATATGATACACTAATCCAAGTATCCAACACTATACTACAATTATAAATATAATACTACACAATTAGCTTCACGAGGAGAAATTTCACAAGCTAAAATTGTCACTTTGGCAACACAGACCACATCAACATTTAAAACGATACACTAATCATTATCGTCTACACAATACACAATAATTTAACCAAATCACTACATAATAGTCTAACAACAGTTACAACACCACAATTGTTAACAAACCACAACCACAAGAGTTTAAAGTCTAAACAAATACATCATACTATCATAGTCTCATAGGTACATAATAAAGCACTTTCAAAATAAGTTCCAGTTGTGTTGTCATTTGTCAATGCTTGTTGAGGCCAAACTTCAATCTGTATTATATTCATTATCAAAAAAAAGCAACAAAATCAGCAAAATACAATGAAAAAAACTTGACATAAAAGTAAATAATGGAAGAAAAAATAGATCTCACTTGTAGTGTAGCTCAATCAAACATCAACAATAGTTTTATCAATACCTAACTTTGCCAATTCTGCAAAAAAGAAGGAACAAGATATATATTACAATTTGGAATATAAACAATAAAGACTCAAATAAATTAAAACATGAATAACGGAAAATACCTTGATCAAGTTATTCTACTTCACTCAAGTCCTCTTCCACACTTATTGGCTTACAATCCAAACGAAGCCAATCTTGAGCACTAAGAGAATTGAACTATTCTAGGAGACAAAGAACTCCTAAATGCATCAAGAATATGCCCACCCGTGCTAAAGGCGGCCTCTGAAGCAACTGTAGAGACAAGAACTACCAATATATCTCGAGTTATCTTAAAGAGAATCGGAAATCTGTGAGAATTGACTTTCCACCATTTAAGTATTTTAAACCCTTCTTTTTCTTCTTCAAGTTCATCAGTCAAATACTTCTCCAACTCTGATTTCACATATTCATTTCTCCCTCCACTCATGTATCTACTATTAAACTGATGTATTAGAAAGGTTGTAGATGAAGGTTGAGATGAACTCACATTTTGCTTCGAACTACATGTAGAAGAACTTGAACTTGGGGTTGCATTTCCCAAAGCTTCGTGTTTCAACTTATATTTCTCAAATAGCTCTTTGAAGTCTTTCTTCACATTGTCTTTCATCATCCCATTCTTTTCAATATCACCATACAGTGAGTCAAATGAAAAGTTAAGGGACAAAAATTTACGACGTGGATCTAGTACCACTGCAAAATACATAACCATGTTCATTTTTTCAATTGACCCCCAATATTTGTCAAATTTCTCTTTCATCTTTCTTAACATTTCACTCAACTCAAAGTCATCACTCTCTAACCATTGATTAAGAAGTATTTCCACTGCACTTATTTCATGAAACACACTATTGGATGTGACATATAATGAACCAGAAATGCACAAAGTGAGCTTATAAAAGTGACATAAAAATTTCAACAATAAGTCAGCCCTCTCCCAATCATAATACCCAGGGACGCCATCATATGGATGCTTTGAAAGATCAGTTAGATAGGCAAATCTACTTCCTGGTAAGCATCAAACGCTCTTCTAAGGCATATTGCAGCCTACAACATCAAGTAGGTTGAATTCCATCTAGTAGGTACATCCAAATACAACAATTTATTGGTTTCCAATTTTTCCATTGTCACACATTCTCGAAACCTTTTGTACCTAGCTGGAGAATTTCTAACATACCTTACAGCTCTTCTAATGTGAGATATAGCCAAATGCTCATCTTTGCTCTTTAAATCATCTTGCACAATAAGATTCACAATATGCGCAACACACCTCATGTGGACATACTTCCCGCCTAGAAGATTTGTGCCCTCATCAAATTTTTTAAGCAAGTATGCAATAGCACCATCATTAGAAGATGCATTGTCAACTGTGACTGTAAAAACTTTATCAATGCCCCAATCACGTAAACACTTTTCCATCCCTTTACCCACTTCCTCACTCTTATCAAAAGTTTAAGATCCGCTTTTGCAAATTCCAATTATCATCGATGTAATGTGCTGTCAGACACATATAGTTCACTCTTTGAATTGATGTCCATGTATTAGTGGTTAAGGAAACTTTTTGAGAGTGTTTATTTATTAAGTTCTTCAAAGTCTCCCTTTCATCTATGTAGAATTTATAGATGTCTCTTGTCACGGTCCTTCTTGATGGGATGACAAACATAGGACATGCAACTGACATAAAGTACTTAAAACCCATGCTTTCAATTGTTTCAAAAGGAAGCTCATCAACAATCACCCAATACCTCAATGCATCTCTTACTTTAGTTTGATCAAATTTCCATGAAACCATGCGTGATTCATTATCACACCCCTGACTAGATGGTTGAAATCCAATTCGGGTTTGACTAGTTGTAACTTCATGAGGTTTTTTCTTGCAAGAATCAAAGTGATTTTTTAGAGATTTAGTTCCATGCATCTTTGGATCGGTCGTAATCTCTCTACCACAATATTTGCATCTACCTTTTGTACCTATTCAACATCACAAAAGATTTTTTCAAAATGTTGCCAATATTGAGACCTAGATGCAACTTCTTTTCTAGCTCTTTTTTTAGATGTAGGTGTGTCATCCTCTTCCATATCTTCCCTCTCTTCTCGGACATATTCAATTCCCACACCTCTATCATAATCTAATGGATCAAAATGTACAGAATCAATTTGACTAGCAAAATTACTGACCTCTTCTCTTCTATTAACTCTTGGTGAAATCCCACCAGTTGGGTTTTGCGATTGCGAAGTTGACATCTGTAAAATGTAAAAACTAAAAATTATAAGCATACACACAATATTAACACAAACACAAATTAATAAAATCTGAATTCTGAATTCTAATAACACACTTACACACAAATTAACACACAAAATTAACATAAAACACAAACGAATAAAATCTGATTAAAGGATGGTTTCACCATTTTCATAGATAAAAAGCTTCATAATGTAGTATAAAATTAAGTGTCTCGTATATCAAATTCTTCATAATCAACAATTTAAGAGAGAATTAATATCACATCAAGTCATTGTAGCAGAGGAAAGAATTATGAACCTTTAAACCTTTATCAATGCAATTACAAACTAACAACTCCCCGACAAGAACAAGAAATGATACGAGCCCAACTACAAAAACTTAACCCGTACATATATCTACAAACAATTAATATATATTGACTAGCAAATTATATATTACAAACAAAGTTCGAAATTGACTAACAGAACATCAAAAAAAGTTTTTCTGGCTAGAACCAATTAATATATATTGTAATTTATCTATGTTTGCTGATTTTTATTGTATAAGAATTTATCAGAGAAAAAAATAAATTAGTATTGCACCCAAGAGTCAATAACAGTAACCGGCCAACTGAAAATTGAAAAAAAAATAAGTTGGAAGTAATATATGAACCCGTTCGTACCTCGAGCCTGGTGGCCGGTGGGAGAGATAGCATGGAGACAGAACCGCAGAAGTGGGGATGGCGAGCGACTGCGAGCGATGGTTGATTAGTATGTGTTTTGCATGTATTTTGGGCTTAATTGTAGTTAGAATTAGTTGTTATGCATGCATTACTTGAGTAAAAAGGGCTTTATTTCTGTTTTGTGGAAAAGGTATTACGCTTTGCTCGTTTTGTAGGAATTGAATGATATATGTAGCATTTTGGCAACAATTTGGAGCATTGCGATAAAGGACCGCCAACACTTGAAGTAAAGCACGATGTTTGGAGTTGAATCGAGAAGAAGTCAGACGAATTGGGCGAGAAACGGAAGGAAACGAACAATTATCAGCTCCAGCAGGTGCGCCCATAGCATGACCCGTGCGCCACCCAGAAGTGAGACTCAGCCCACGGCAGGATGCATGGGTTGGTCGTGCATGGAGCGCATGACCCGTGCTCCCTTCAGTAAAAAGAAAAATTCCTACAGTACCCCGCACGGGCTGGGCGTGCGCTAGGCACACGGCCCGTGCGTCTGTGCGGGAAAATAGAGTTTGACAAATTCTCAACTAGGTTTTGACCCAAAGGAGTACAAATAGAGATGAGGCGGCCACAAACGAGCACACACTGACTTTTGCCCTAGAACACAGAGAAAAGAGCAACCTTCTACCGAAGGATTAGAGAGATTGATCGAGGTCGCAACCACACGCTTGAGGATTGAAGATAGATCGAGAGATCATCAGCATACCTGAGTTTACTCATTCCATCATATCATTTACTTTTGATTAGTTAGATATGAACTTGAATTAGGTTACTCATACCTGGCTAAACATCTTGTGATTCCCGGGTTTGGGATTAGGTTAATGGATACTTTTATTGGATGATTAATTGCAATTGAAGTTATTGTTTTCCAACCCTATTCGAGTACTTTGTTTTAATTCTTGTTTTATCAAAACGCGTTTGGTTTAACTTGCTTTGATGTATTGATTCATAATTCGAGAGATGAGTTTCAATACTAGATATGTGAATACTTGGCATTAATATTTGCAAGATTAAGAAGTCTGTGAATATTTTTGAGGATATTTAATCTTTTGTGCTTTTGGGTGTTGGATATCTCATATTGAGTAGAGATGCTAGCATAGATATCCAATCAATGTTTTAAAATGCATCTCGAGAGAGAGTGTAAAATTGCTTTTCGTGATTGTCTTATAGGGAAGAACAATAATAACTTTGGTTGTGATTAATCTGATAATAAAAGGGGATATTAACTGAAACCATAACCCTAGAATCCATTCATCTCCTTGATCTTTTAATCAATCTTTACTTTGTCTTTTTAGGATAAATTCTTGTCTTGGTTTTATAAAACCAATTCACTCAATTTAGATCGTCTAGATAAATATAAGGCTATTTCAATCTCAGTACTTAGTACAATAATATATTAGTCCCTGTGGATTCGACCTTGCTTACCCTATTCTATAAACTGCACCGTACACTTGCGGTGAAGCTAAAAATAAGGCGAACAAGTTTTTTAGCGCCGTTGCCGGGGACTAATTAAATTTTTAGTACTAATATTGCGATAAATAGAATTATTTTTAATTTAGACATTTTTTTCTTTCTTTTTATTTGTTGTTTAATTTTACTCCTACTGTATTTGACTTGTTTTCTTTAGTTGGTTCAGGTAGTGCATGAACACTCGCTCGAAGCAAGGAGAATTAGCACCATTCATACCGGAGGTTGTTGCTTTCGCTAGGCGAATTAGTGTGGCTACTAAACATGCAGAAAGACAGCAAGAACAGGCTATTGAAGAAAAAGAGATTCCAATTATGTGTGATAACACAAGTGCTATTGCAATCACTCAGAATCCTGTGTTGCATTCAAGAACAAAGCACATTGATGTCAGATATCATTTTATAAGAGATCATGTTGAAAAGAAAGACATCACTTTGGAATATATCTCAACTGATAAACAGTTAGCTGACATATTCACCAAGCCCTTATGTGAATCAAGATTTGAAGAGCTTAAGCATGAGCTAGGGTTAATTGAGCTGAGTTGACACTCAGAAGACTCAATAAGAAGAGATGGAACGTGAAGAGATGAAAATAGAACAAATCTCATGAATCAGCCAAGTAAATCAGCCATATCGGAAAGTCAGCTGTATCAAGTTAGCTGACAGCTGAGTCACTAAACGAAAGGAGAGAAGAAGAGTTGAGTCATTTGTGGAGTAAGCTGAGTCATTTATGAGCTAAGTGACAAAAACGCAGTCGTTTTAACTGAGCGGGAATGTTTTTAAGGATGACATCAGCGTAATAATGATGGGTACAGTCAAAAGCTGCATAGTAAGCATATGATTGGATACAAAATGCGAGCAATTAAATGCTGATCAGCGTGCTAAATCCGAGTCGTTGATCTCGATCAAAATTCAAAAACCGAAAACACGTCCTTTCATAACCCTTATATACTCCTTCTTTCAGTTTTCTCTCTCACACCTAAAACTGTTCATCTTCAAACATTCGAAAGCAAGTTCTTTTCTCTCAAAAACCCTACGAGTTCATAAGCAAGTTCATCAAGATTTAATCGGTAGAAACTTCTAAAAATGGCACCAAAGATTAATTTCGTCAGGGTATCGAAGCAAATCCACTCTGGTTCGACTGTGGATTTTGAAGGAATGGTGAAGCAGGGTTCTGATGAAACCCTAGTAAATAAGATAGTCGATATCTTTGGAAAAGTCCTGTCTCGGCCTTTTCTTACTTTGGAGTATCTTGTTAGGAAATTTATTGTTTAAGATTTTGATGAATGCCATGTAAAACTTAGAATAGAAAGTTGGCACCCCAATTCTTGTTGTAAAATGCATTGTAATAAATAGAGTGCCAAGCCGAGTTAAGTCGCCTACGCCCTAACATGCAAGAAGACAATCAAGACTAGAAGAAAGACTCACGAGAGACAAATGAGTATGGCAAAGAAGAGTAGACGGAACTCTATCAAGAAGCAATGAGATGCAACTGAGTGGAGTATCGTCAAGTCAACTCAAGAAAAGCCAAGTCTCAAGTTGAAGTGACAAAGAGTCGTCCAATGATTGGAAGTCGACTCTAAGTCACCTGGGAAAGCAAGGAAATGCAATCAAGTCGAGATAATCAGAAAAGATCTCATTACGTAAATCAAGAGATTTACTTAAACAAGTAATATCTCCATACCACCTTTCTCGAGTGCTCACCCCGAAGCGTGCAAAAGGAATGAACCAATGGGAAGCACTACACCGTGTCGAACTCGAAAGGTGAAAGAACAATTCATACGAGGAAATGGCAATTCCAAGGATCGCAACAAGACAAGCCAACGATCGCAAGTGACTTTCAAAAATAAGCCTATCTCTTCAACGGGCAAATTTTTGAAAGATCACTATAAAAGGCCGAGGAATGACTACGAGAGAGGGTTACTCAACCGCGAACATTCAAGAAATCAATTAAATTGTAACCGAAATACTCTCAAATCCTTCAAGATTAATCCTCAAGCCTACATTACGAAGCACATCAATCCAACACTCACCGTGAAGGAAAGATAACTTCAATCGATTGAAGAGGAAACTTTTGAAGAAAAGGGGTCTACATTCCACAAGGGATTGTAGGAAGGTTCAAGGTCGAACCAAGTCTTAAGCATTTGGAGGGCTTCGTGATCAAATCCAAAGAGCTTGAGCAAGTGAGTCTGTAGTCAAGTAGCAAGGCAAACTGCCTGTGAAGAAGCCGAGTCGCACGAGAAGCCACCGAGTGATCAAGGCGTCTCAGATCGAGTCCCAAAGGGTCAAGTCACCGTGTGTGATCAAGACTTGTATCCGGACTCATTACCACTTTGTATACGATCATTACCTAGTGGATTCCTCCAGAGTTGGAGAAGAGAGGAGTAGAAGATTTACCTCATCTTCGAACCTCTATAAAAATTTCATTGTGTCATTTACATTTCAAAGACTTTAATTCCTCGCATTTTTAATCGCTTATATCTCGATAAATTTGCTATCCAATTGATAATTTATAAGTACTAAACCAAGCACTAAACTCTTGCTTAATCAAACTTAAGGGTGGTAAGTCTTCCAATAAAACAAAACCACAATTGAGTTAATTTAGATCCAACAAATGAGTTACTCCATCAACAATGCTCGGTTGAGTCTCATTTGAGAGATTAACTCTACTGAGTGGTCAATTGATCTGTCCATCTAGGACACAAATGTGTAGTATCAACTCGTATATTTAAAAGGACTAAATCGAAAATTTGGTAAGGTTTATTCAACCCCCCCTTCTAAACCTTACACTTACACCCCTTGGGACCTACAAGTACTCGCACACCTACCTGGAAGAGGTGGCGCAGTTCTATGTGAATGTCGAGGTGCAGGATGAAGGTATCAAGTCCTCCGTCCACCGCAAAGACATCTTGATTACTGCTAAGGACCTTGCAGAGCACTATTTGTTGCCGTCTGAGGGCATGACGGAAATAAACGAAGCTGATGTGGACTTGGCTATTGCATGGAAAGAAGTAGCCAAACTTGAGTGTGCTGCGAAGGTAGTCTACACAGCTGAGAAGAAGTTGCTGAAGGACGACTATCACAAGCAGATGGATGTCGTCTCAAAATGTGTGGACATAAAGTTCGGAAACTTCAACCAGCTATCAAAGACTAAGTTGATCGTCATGGTTGCGATTATTCAAGGAAAGAAAGTTAACTGGGCTGAGTTCATGTACAGCAGACTCTGCCAGAACGTTGTGAATAAATCTTTCAAGGAAGATGGATCCTTTGGAGGATCACTTGGCTATGGCCTAGTTATTGGGCATTTGATGGAAGCGAAGGGAATTCCCCTTCAACATGGAAAGCCCTTCCATGTAAATAAGAAGATGTTCAGGGATAACCTCTCAAGAGCCCAGAAGAGAGCCCATGCGAAGAGGGCGGATATAAGTGAGGGGGAATCAGCTGACCCCGAGGACACAATTGTTTCCTCCCCTCCCAAGAAGAAAGCTGCAAAGAAGAAGACTGACCTTGCAGCAAAGTCAATGGACACCCTTGCCCCTGCAGCCGAGTCACCTGCCCGAGCAGCCGTGTCTCCTGCCCCCGCAGCCGAGGCAAAGAAGGAAGCCCAAATACCTTCTCCAGCCATAAGAAAGAAGAGGACTGCCAAGCCTAGAAAGGCAGCTTCATCTAAGAAAGATGCTCCGGTCCCTGCCGCCAAGGAACCTGAATAAGAGGAATCAGAACCAGAAACTCCTCTAGTTAAAACCAAGAGAAGAAAAAGAATCTACAAGCTGTCAAAGCTTGAAAAGACAGCTGAGTCTACCACTCAGCTGGAGAAAACCTCTAAGACTGCTGATGTTCAGGAAATACAGTCTCCTGAAATAATCGATGAAACTGCCAAGTCTGCTGAAGGCGATCAACATTGGCCCCCAGAAGACACAGCTATGGAGAGGACAGCTGAGGATAAAGAAGCAGCTGAGACGACTGAATCTCCAGTTGAAAAGGTTGTCTCTCTGCCTGCTCCGGATGCTACTGAAGGTGAAGAGCAACAAAGCATGCTACCTTCCATTCCAGAAAAGGAAGGACAAGAACAAGATGACGATGATGATGTCATCATGTATTCCCCAATATACCCAGACATCCAGCGCCGTCTACGCGAATGGAGGGCGTGGAAGCTGAGTCACTCAAGGGTACAATTTGAACGCCCTGAGTTCATAGAAGAGGAGGAGGAACTGTTCGAATTTCTCGGCATCACCAAGGTGATTCAGGCCCTTGATGAAGAAAATTGCTTAAATATCTTACAAATCTTCAAGGAGAATGAACAAGCCAAAGCAGCTGAAGAAGCAGAAGCTCGTGAGAAGGCCAGTATATGCCCTCCTATTGGAACTCTGGAACATACGCATCCTCAGTTAGATGTGTTGTCTGACACCGATGAAGACTTGGATCCCATGGCTGCAACAGAAAAGTCCGATATGCAGGAAGCTCTAAGGGAATCCAGGCTAATGCATGAGCAGCAGTTGACGGAAGGACCAGGAGAGTCTTCACAATCTCTCCTGGAGATAGACCCGTTGGGAATGGTGCAGCAGATTGCCACAATTATTGCTGCGACCACATCCCCAGTACACTCAGAAGATGGGTCCAAGGGACTTGGCAACAGAGACCGTGAATTTGGGCACCCAAGTGAGCCAACCCCTATCAAGGTGTTTTACCACCTGTCCCCACGGTGAGCACTCAACGGAAGCAAAATGAGTCCGAGAAGAGTGACCCCACCATCATCCACTCACCGTGTGTGTGCCGAGGGGAAACTCACTCCACTACAGCAAGGTCGGAGGATGCTGCAGATGACTCCACATTGCAGAAAGGAGGCGAAGTGGAAAAGGAAAGAGAATCATAGTAGAATGCCACTTATGAAGCTCGGACAGTTGAGTTTGTCCCAGCTGAAGTGCCAACTGCTTTGCAGGCTGAGGACGCCGCCGGTGCGATCGAGGCACGTTGGAAAAGCCCTGGAGTTAACACTGCCACCGAAAGTGCAATCCAAGGGGTTGAGACTCCTTCGGATGCCATTGTCCAAGACCCTAAGACAAACGTGCGCCGAAGGGAATGTAGAAGGCCTTTCTGCAGTTGAGACTGCTAAAGGTATTGAAGGCCCGAGGGAGATTGAGACTTCCCTGGGTAAAGAGAAAGAAATGCAGAACATCCCTCCGGTCCACATTGAAGAATCTGAGAAGGATATTAGTGCACTTCATGTTTCCCAAGACAACCCTGATATATCATTTCGTGATCTCAAGATGAAGCCGAGTCCACCCCTACTGCACAACAACAGGACCCAGCTGAGGATGTTCTTCCGCATGAGACGAGTCGGGCGAGTTTCAAAGTCGCTCATCAAACATTCAAATTTGATGATGAACCAAGCCCCCAGGTTTCATCATCATCTGATGATACTAATGATACAACCGAGGACCAGTCTACTCAAATGGAAAAACCTACTGAGGCCGAGGAAGTCTTAAGACAAACAGGCTCGATCCACCGGGCAAAAACATTCAATCGCCCTACCGCAATAACTTCAATCACAAGCAGGCTACCGTAGTGCGCAAAGAAGACCACCTCGCACACAATATCTCACGTGCGTGATGATGCATTTGAGGATGTATTTCCCTTTTCTCTCGAGCTGCCTGTGCTAGAAGAAGAGACTGTGAGAGAACAGAAGCGCTACACTGTCCAAGAAGAACCCATAATTCCTACGGACTCAATTGTGCCAGCTGATTTCAACTTCGATGCAGAGTGGCCGGCAGATGACTCAAGTCAGACAGCTGAGATGTGTGAAATCTTTAAGAAGATCTGTGAAGAGATTGAGAAGATTGAACGGCACCAAACCTCTCTCGACATGAGCCTGGACAACAGAGATGCCATTCTCACAGCAGACTTAAGAGGAGTGGTGGTCAGGATAAGGGAATGGTCTCAACAGCAGAGTGCCATGCGTCTCGAGCAAGTTCGCTACTTCAAGGCACTATATAATAGAATGCTGGTCTGGAGTGCTGACAATGCTAACATGAAGCAAAGGATGTAGACCTATATGGAGAGATTGCATGCCTCCCATACAACTGAAATGGAGTTACTGCGTGAATTTCATCGAAAAGAAATTCTGTGTGTTGAAGAGAACATGAATATGAAGTTCAGCCTTCTTATGGCTGAAATGAAACTGGTGGCAGCTGAATCGAAGGCCACTCGCTCAGAATTTCGAACCGCACATGCCGCAACAGACTCTAAGCAGAACTCAGCTCTCAGCCGACTGGATTTTATGCTCGCAGGAATGTTCCCTGGGGTTCCTCTCTCCATCAATGATGCTAAAAAGGGGGAAGAGGAATACCTGAGGAAATTGAAGGAAGAAACAGCTGAGAAGCAAAAGGATGAAACAGTTGTTGAGAAGGAGAAGGGAAAAATTGTTGAGGGGGAAAGGTCAAAGGATTTGACCCTGATGATTGCTGAAACCCCTTGTAAGTCCCAAGGGGTGTGAGTGTAAGGTTTAGAAGGGGGGTTGAATAAACCTTACCAAATTTTCGATTTAGTCCTTTTAAAAGTTCGAGTTGATACTACATAGTTGTGTCCTAGGTGGACAACCAATTTAGTTAATCAAGAGAGTTAGTCACTCAACGACTACTGACTCGAGCCGTTGATAGAATAACTCAAATTGTTAAGATTGAATTAGCTCAACTGTGGTTTATTTTCATTGGAAGACTTAACACCCTTAAGTTTGGTTTAGTAGAGATTTAAAGCTTGATTTAGTACTTAGAAATTATCTAATGGATAGCAAATATGTCGTGAGAATTAAACAAATATGATGCAGAATTTAAGTGTTGAAATGTAAATGACACGATAAGATTTTATAGAGGTTCGAAGATGGGGTAATTCTTCTACTCCTCTCTTCTCCAACTCCCGGAGGAATCCACTAGGTATTGATCAAGATACAAAGTGGTAATAGTCCGGATACAAGTCTTGATCACACAAATGACTTGATCCTTTGGGACTCGATCGAGACGCCTTGATCACTCACCGGCTTCTCGTGCGACTCGGTTTCTTCACAGGCGGTAAATTGTCTTGCTACTACAGCCCACTTGCTTAAGCTCTTTGGATTTGATCACGAAGCCCTCCAAAAGCTCAAGACTTGGTTCAACCTTGAACCTTCCTACAATTCTTCGTGGAATGTAGACCCCTTGATTCTTCAAGAATTTCCTCTTCAACCGATTGAAGTTATCTTTCCTTCACAGTGAGTGTTGGATTGATGTTCTTCGTAGTGTAGGCTTGAGGATTGAGCGTTTAATAACTTGAGAATATTTCAGGTTACAAAATATTTCTTTCTTGCTCGTATGGTTAAGGTAACCTCTCGAACCTACGTAACCTTTTCTCGTAGTTATTCCTCGCCTTTTATAGTGATCTTTCAAAAATCGCCCGTTGAAGAGATAGGCTTATTTTTTAAAGTCACTTGTGGTTGTTGGCTTGTCTTGTTGCGATCCTTGGAATTGCCATTTCCTCGTATGAATTGTTCTTGACTTTTCGAGTTCGACACGGTGTAGTGCTTCCCATTGGTTTATTCCTTTTGCACGCTTCCTGGGACTCGAGCACTTCGAGAAAGGTAGCATGGAGATATTACTTGTTTAAGTAATTCTCTTGATTTCGTGCAATGGATCTTTTTCATTATCTCGACTTGACGCATTTCCTTGTTTTCCCCAGGTGACTTAGAGTCGCCTTCCAATCATTGGATAACTCTTCTCCGTCACTTCAACTTGAGACTTAGCTTCTCTTGAGTTGACTTGACCGATACTCTACTCACCGCATCTCATTTGCTCCTTCAATGAGTTCCCGTCTTCTCTTCTTTGCCATACTCACCTGTCTTGCAATGAGTCTTCCTTCTAGTCTCCGGTTGTCTTCTTGCATGTTTGGGCATAGTCGATTTAACTCACTTGACCAGCCCTATTTATTACAATGCGCTTTACAACAAAGAATGGGTGCCAACTTTCTATTCCAAGTTTTACATGGCATTCATCAAAATCTAAACAATAAATTTCCCAACAATTTCCCCCTTTTTGATGATGCCAAAACTTAAAACATTCAAAATGTAAATAGC
The DNA here is from genome assembly GCA_016081115.2 of Rehmannia glutinosa. Taxonomy (NCBI): domain Eukaryota; kingdom Viridiplantae; phylum Streptophyta; class Magnoliopsida; order Lamiales; family Orobanchaceae; genus Rehmannia; species Rehmannia glutinosa. Next base: position 33,709 of record JABTTQ020002200.1, on the reverse strand, counting down.
AAAGATACATACAGATAGTGCATTCACGGAGAAATGTATGTGTAGAATCAATTCTTTTATTGATCATAACATTCTTGTTCTTACACAAATTGTTTACAAGGTGTATCAAAGCAAACATTTATCTACACAAAAAAATAAAGAATTTACAGCTTTATTGCAGAAGACTTACATAGTATGTATTTACATAGTGGAGGACAGCAACACTTCATCTCCTTCGTTGCCTCCTTCTTTCATCTTCCTCGCCTCATCTTCTCGGTCTTCTTCTCTTTTTCTCATCTCCAAATACTTCTTCTTCTTCTTTTCATATGCTTTTTGGCAGCTTCATCTCTTCTTAATCTCTCTTGTCTTTCCTCCCATAGCCGAGTTTGTCTCTTATTTTCTTCTTCTATTCTTTTCGCATACTCAAAGATTATTTTTAGTCACTTGCGATTGGCTACTTGGTCAAGACCACCCAAGATCCCTCCTTTCTTGCCTGGATTTATGTGCTCAATGTTTTTGGGTAGAGGCCTAGGTCCGAAACCTCTTCCTCCACCACCGCTTCTTCCTCCGGGCGTGTATTGTCTTTGGGTGACTACGAGTGACCAGCAGAGTGACCAAAGAGAGCGACCGCCGTAGTCTGTTTGCCGCTGTCGCCTTCTTCACATAACGTGAGACCCTTTTCCCAAGACAAGTCCCAAGCTTGAGCCATAGACATGTTTGCAAAGTATCCTTCGGATGCGAGCGTTTTAAATTCATCAACCGATCTTGGCTCATTTCCGACATCCGAGATGGCATAAGTGTCTCGTCTCTTTGGAATGCCTCCATGTTGTTTCAAGATATTCATAACTCGGGCATCCATTCTTCCTTCCACTTCCTCCATCCCCGCTTCAATTGTCTTTCTCTTTTCACCCATAGATATAGCAGAGTGTTGGAGTGGCGAGTCACTGGGAGTTTGCCGATAATATCACCGTGACAAGACCTTGTTGGGGTTTGTGCAATCATTAAGGTCACATCTCTCGATTCTTCCCCTCAATAGACTTTCCTTCTTTTTCCTTGTAACTTCCTCTACTGCCTTTCCTTCACAGTTGCTCCTCCTTTTCAAACTTCGATCTCTTTAGCGCTTTAAAGTATTCCTCTTCCCCCTTTTTGGCATCATCAAAGGAGAGAGGAACCCCTGAAACATATCTTGCAAGCGAAGTCGAGCCTGGCGATGAGCCGGCCGAGTTCTCCGAGTCTCGCTGCGGTGTATGCGACCACGAAATTCGCAGCGAGTAGCGTTGGACTCTTTGAAATTAACTTCATCTCACCATGAGAAGGCTGAATTTTCTATCCATGTTTTCTTCCATACGCTGGAGATCACTCTTATTTTGCTCACGCAGCAGCTTTATCTCGGCAAAGTGAGCTTCATGCATGTGCTCGATGTGTTCTCTCAATTTCGTTTTTCGATCAAAGCATTCTCACTCTCCATACCAAAGACTTGTTGAACAATGTTCTCAAATATCTAGCTTATTCCACACGCATTGTTTGCTCAGTTGCCACCATTCCCGATTCTCGATCGTTATGCCTCTCAAGTCGCCAGCAGAAGGTTGGCATCTCTCGTTATCCAGATCTCATGTCCATAGAGGCCTGGTGCCTCTCCATCCGTTCAATTTCAAAATAATGCTTTGAACACCTCCCGAACTTCGCTTGTTTCTTCCATTGCGGTACGGACGCCATGCAGCGTCAAAGTCATAGTCACCGAACGATGGTGTCGGATGGAAGAACAGGATCCGTGCGTGGAAGCGCGCGAGATCGTTCTCGACTCGTCGGGAGATCGGGTACCTCTAGAGAGAAAGGAAATGATTCTACAAAGGGATCATCACGGCCAACCGGGATTTGTTCAATGATGAGAGGTGCGCGTGAAGTTCCTTTTGAGTCGAACATGCTTTGCAGCTTGGGAGCCTGTGCGGTGGACTCTGTTTCACTGGGTCTTTTGTGAAGTGGACCCGGCTTGCAGAGCCTCAGCTGTCTCAACAGCCTTCGTTGGTCTCACCGGTTTTTTCCAATTGAGTGGACTGGTCCTCGGCCTTATCGAACCGTCATCGGACGATGATGAGATTTCCATAGGTGTCTCACCATCAAAATTGAAAGTTTGACGAGTAGTCTTGAGATCGACTTGCTTGTCTTGGCCGGGAACATCCTCACCGAAGTCTTTTGGATCTCACGGGGGATGACTCGGCTTCTTCGCCGCTTTCCGATCCCGAAAGGTTACATCGATTATCCTGGGAATCATGAAGCGCGCTTATCTCCTTTTCGATGGATCAATGATAGCGGGAGGGATGTTCTCTACTTCAGCTTCTTTACCCCGGAAGTCTCAACCTCCCGTTGGCCTTCATTACCTCCTGCAGCCTCAATCCGCAATGGGCCTTGACCTCCCTTTCGACAAAGGTCACCGTCTTAGGGTCTTCTCGTGGTGGCATCCATTGAGTCTCAACCCCATGGATTGCACTTTCATCGCCCAGTGTTAACTCCCGGGTTGTTCCTTCCGTGCCTCGACCGCATCGCCAGCGTCATTATTAGCCTTCGTAGCGGTTGGCACCTCACCGAGACAGTCTCAATTGTCCGAGCTTCGTTGATGGCAACTTGTTGTTCATTTTGTGTTTGTACTTTCTCCACTTTGCCTCCTAGATTCGTTGTGGAGTCATCTCGCAACATCCTCCGACCTTGTCAGTAGTGGAGGGAGTTTCACCTCGCCTGGCGCACCACCGAGTGACTTGGAATGGGGTCACTCGTCTCCAAACTCCCTACTGTTTTCCGAGTGTTCACCGTAGTTGGGCGTGGTAAGACACCTTCATTAGGGGTTGGCTCAACCGGGGTCACCACTAACCCGCCATCGCCACTTCCCTTAATTCCTTCTTCCGAGTGGGTCAAGTGGTGGCAAAGAACAACGGTGGCGATTTGCCGCACTACTCCCATTGGATCAATTTCCGATTGTGTTTTGGAGGACTCTCCCGGTCCCTCCATCATGCTCTTCTCATGAAGAATTCTCGATTCATGCATTGCTTGGCTTTGCATTTGCAACTCTTCTCGTGGCGCCAGCAGGTCCAAATCCTCATCACTTTCTCGATAGAATATCGAAGTGAGAATGTGTATGTTCTCAGAGTGCCGGTGAGAGGGCGACATCGGCCTTCTCTCGTGCCTCGCCTTCCTCCGCCGCCTCTCCTTCTCCTTATCCTTGAAGATCTACAGGATATCTTTGCGCTTTTCTTCATCCAGTGATGGGATCACAGAGGTCACCCAAGGAAGTTCAGCAGCCTTCTTCTTCTTCTTCGATAAACTCGCCATTGGAACTGCTTTCCTGGATCGACTCAATTTCCACTTCCTCCACTCTCGCAGACGATTTTGGATGTCCGGGTAAGGTGGGGATAGGATCATCACATCACTATCATCTCTATCGCCTTCTTTCTTTGTCTCACCAAGCGAACTACAAACTGTGTCTTGATTTGCCTCTTTGACGATCGCCTTCACAGACTTAGTCTGTTTTCATCTATAATATCCGGAGAATCTATTTCTCCAAAGAGCTCTCCATATCTGCTCCACTGAGTGGCCGACTCAAAGTTTCTCAAGCTCGGATTGCTTGATGATTCTTCGTCGTCTCTTAGTTCGTACTGAGGGACTTCTAGTTGAGATAGAGTTTCTTCTCGAGTCTTGGGGGCGGGGCCGTCTTTGGTGTTTTCTTCTCGAGAGCACTGTCTTGCTTTTCGCTTCTCCTCTTTTTGACGATCGGAGAAGGTAGTTGAGAGTCCTTCTCGACCGGCCTGGGCTGGGCGGAGACACGGCCGCGGAGGCAGGTGACTCGGCTGCGGGGGCAGCGAGTTTGTCTTTCTTTGCTCAGCAGAGCAAAATCTTTTTTAGCAAATACCGCAGGGCAGCGTAGCTTCTCTTAGCGGCCGCAGGGCAACTTTCTTCTTTGGTGGAGAGGAAATAGTTGTATCTTCAGGGTCACCGATTCCCCCTCACTCGTGTCGCTCTCTTGGCGTAGGCTCTCTTCTCGGCGCCCGAGAGGCTTGATCTCAACATCCTCTTGTTTACATGGAACGCCTTTCCATGTCTAAGAGGACTCCTTTCACCTCCATCCATCACCGGCCAATCACCAGGCCATATCCTAGGGATCCTCCAAATGCACCATCTTCCTTGAAGGATTTGTTCCATACATTCGCATAGTCTGCGTAGACAAACTCAAATTTCCAGTTTATTTTCCTTTATTCAATGATCGCAATGCATTACGATCAACTTTGCTTTTGATTGGTCAAAGCGCCAAATTTGATGTCTATGCATTTGGCAACTATGTCCAACAACTTTGTGGTAATCCTCCTTCAAAGAAGCCCTCTTGTTTGTCGTGTAAACTATTTTATCAAAGATAGTCGGGCTTGGCTACTTCCTTCCAAGCAAAGCCAGGTTTACATCGCCGTTGATTTCTCGATGCTCCTTCCGTCTTGGTAGTGCGGTGTTCACCAAATCCTTGGCGTAGATGGTGAACTTCTTTTCCGTGAATGATGACTTTATCCCTTCATCGTGAATCTCGCGTTCACGTAGAACTGTGCGACCTCTTCCACATAGGTCATTGAGAACTCCATCGCCGAAATGATTTTAGCCCTGGGGCGTTTGAGCTTTTCAATTTTTCTTTATGAGGGCATCGTCGGACCCTTGTTTGACCATGCCTCGAAATCTACTGGCGACCCTGTGGATTTGTTTTCCTAGCTTGACAAAATCATAGGTTGACGCCATTTTTCAGATTTCACCTAAAAGAAACTTAGAAATTTGATTTGAATATCGAGAGGGTTTTGAGAGAGTTTTGCCTTTGCTTCGAGATAGAAATGAACCGTTTTGGTGATATGTGAGAGAAAACAGACGAAAATGGGGTAAGTATGGTTTCAAAGGACGTGCGGGTGGTTTTTGAAATGTGATCGAAATCAACGGCTTAGATTTTGCACGCCGATTATCATTTAATGTCTCGAATTTAATGCGGCAAAAGATTTATATCCAATCATAAGCTTGGTATGCAGCTTTTTGTCTCGTACACATCATCATTATGTTGACGCTCATTCTTAAAAACATTCCCGCTAGTAAAAACGATCGCGTTTTTGTCACTTTGCTCATAAATGACTCGGCTTATCCCTTAGCCGATTTAACTCTTCCGGTCACGCTTCTCTCGATGACTCACCGTCAAATAATTCGGTATAGTGTTTCTCCGACATGGCCGATTCATTTAGTCGATTTTGAGAATTCATCCTTTTTCTCTTTTTGTGTTCCATTTCTTTTCTTTGAGTCTTCCGAGTGTTAGCTCACCAATTAACCCTAACTCATGCTTGAGTTCTTCAAATCTTGACTCACATAATGGTTTTGTGAATATGTCACCAACCGTTTATCGCTTGAGATATATTCCAATATGATGTCCTTCTTTTCAACATGATCTCTTATGAAGTGATATCCGACATCGATATGCTTTGTTCTTGAGTGCAACACAGATTCTCGAGTGATTGCAATTGCACTTGTGTTATCACACATGATTGGAATTTCCTTTTCTTCAACTTCATAGTCTCTCACCTTTGCCTCATCCATAGGATTTGGGCACAAAAATGCCACCCTACTATGTATTCTCGCCTTCACCAGTAGAGGTGGCTATTGAATTTTGCTTCTTGCTAAACCAGAAATCACCGTTTCCAAGCATTTGACATGTCCCCGAGGTGCTTTTCCTCCAACTCGCATCCAAAGATAGTCGTAGTCCAATAGGCAATTAGCTTGAATCCACCTTCCTTTGATACTATAAGCCAACTTCTTGCTTCCTTTCAAGTATTTCAATATTCTCTTAGTCTTTGTCATATGACTCTCTTTTGGAGCAGATTGAAATCTCGCACATACACCTACAACAAAGGTGATGTCCGCCTTCGCTTTGTGAGATAGAGCAATGATCCAATGAGTGCTCTAAATCTTGTTTGATCTACAGTGCTTGCCATCTCAGTATCCATGTCCATTTTGATCGATGTATTCATTGGTATTTTCACGTAAGACTTCTCCTCCATACCAAATTTCTTCATTAAATCTCTGGTGTATTTTGTTTGACTTATGAAGGTTCCATCCTTCATTGTTTTACTTGGAGTCCAAGGAAAATGTCACTCTCCCATCATGTTCATTTCAAATTTGCTTTGCATGAGGTTTGAAAATTTTTCACATAGCTCTTTGTTTGTGGATCCAAAAATGATGTCATCCACATATATTTGAACAAGCAGTATACTCTTCTTGTCTTGAATTCTCAAAAGTGTTCTATCTACTTATCCTTTTGTGAATCCATTCTCGCTTAGAATTGTGACAAAGTATCATACCATGTTCTCGGTGCCTGTTTCAATCTATACGAGCTTTCTTGAGTTTGTATACCTTATCTCCAAGAGTCTTCTACTCAAATCCTGGAGGTTGTTCAACATACACTTCTTCTTCCAATAAACCATTTAGGAATGCACTTTTTACATCCATTTGATATACAATGAAATTCTTGTGAGATGCATAGGCAAGAAACATCCTTATTGCTTCCAATCTTGCTACAGAGCAAATGTTTCATCAAAATCTATTCCTTCTTCTTGGCAATATCCTTTGGCTACTAGTCTTGCTTTGTTTCTTACCACGTAACCTTCCTCGATCATCTTGTTTCTGAACACCCATTTAGTACCAAAAACATTTTGATGGGTGGGTCTTTGAACTAATTCCCATACTTTATTTCTTTTAAACCGATTCACTCTTCTTGCATAGCTTGAATCCAATGTGTGTCATCTAATGCTTGTAACACATCTTTGGGCTCTATTTGCGAGATAAAGCATGTGAACATAGCTTCTTGTTGAGTTCTGGATCTTGTTTTGACACCTTCTCTTATATTTCCAATAACAAGTTCTCGTGGATGGTCTTTCACCCATCTTACATCAAAGTTGAAGTAAGTTAGTTGGATTCATCGTCTAGCAAAAATTGTTGCTTTGATTAGCTCTCTCGTAATCACTTAGCCGCAAATTTTCCAAATGCTTTTGAGATTCACTATCTCATCTTCTTCCCGAGTTTACAATTCCAGTTTCAAATTGAAAGATAGGGATTTTTCTCATGTTTGGATGATTCAAATTTTATCACCGACTCTTCAATATCTTCTCCATTTACATTTGGCTCATCGAATACCACATGAATGGATTCCTCCGCAACCATAGTCCTTTTGTTGAGTACTCAGAGGCTTTGCTTTGACCGAGTATTCCAAGAAGATACCTTCATCGCTTTAGCATCGAAAGCCTTTAGATTGTTTTTGCCATTGTAATGGATGAAGCATTTACAACCAAATATTCTAAAAATGCAACATTTGGTTTTCTCCTACCCAAATCTCATAGGTCTCTTTGTCACCGTCTGCTTATCATACATCCTGTTTTGAGTGTAGCAAGTCGTGTTAATTGCTTGACCCAAAATCTTTTTGGTAACCCCGCTTGACCTAACATGGTCCTTGCCGCTTCTTTGAGAGTTCTATTCCTTCTTTCTCGCAACTCCATTCTCATTGAGAGTCCTTGCCGCAGATAATTCATGACCAATGCCATTTTCAATACAATATTGAGTTATTATACCATTGACAAACTCGTGTTCCTCGTCCTCGATCTTATTTTGATAATGGTTTGGATCTTTCCATTTTGAATTTTCTTCATCAACTGTGGCGCTTTACAGAGTTTCTTTCTTTTTTACACATGAATATAGTCCATGTATATCTTGAGTAGTCATCTACTACCACCAAGGTGTATTTCTTTCCACGTATGCTAGCCGGTTCCACTGGGCCAAATAGATCCATATATAGCAGATGTAATATTCTTGTTGAAGATGGACATTTCTTTTCTTTGAATGAAGATTTGATTTGTTTTCCTTCCGACATGCATCACATATACTCTCCTTCTTGTATAATCGAGTCCTGAAGTCCTTCCACAAGATTACTTCTTGCAAGCTTGTTAATCGTTTTGAAATTCAGGTGACTCATCTTTTTGTGCCACGGCCAACTTGATTCACCAGGTGCTTTTGCTAATAGACAGTGTTGGGTGTAGCGGTTGACCAATCTACTACATACATGTTCTTTTGTCTCGCATCCTTGCAACACAACTTCATTCGATTCAAGATCCTTGATTTGGCATATACCCATGTTAAATCCAACATTATAGCCCTTGTCACGAGTTGATCGATGCTTAGCAAGTTGAAGTTGAGTCCTTCAACATATGCAACATCTGTGATTTCTAATCCGTTCCTCTTGATGGATCCAATGCCTCTTATTTCACCTGAGCTTCATTTCCTCCAAATATGACTTTTGCTCCTTTAACTTCCTTGAATTTTGACAGATTTTTCTTGTTTCCTGTCATATGTCCGGAATGTACCACTATCCATGTACCAGGTTCCTTGGCACTCGCCTGTTCCTTGAACCCGCAATCAAGGAAATTAAGTTTTAGGTACCCATACTTGTCCGGTCCCGAGGGGTTAGAATTGTAAGATGATCCAACCAACTTATAGCCAAATGATTTGACTCTAAGGGTTGCCATCTATCGCCATAATCATAATTAATCTTGGCAAATTGCTTGGGGATTTTAGGTTCATACATTGTGTCTTTTGTCCGTATGCCTGTGTATGTGTTTTAGCAATCGCCTTCTTTGGGTAATTGTGGTGTCTCCGAGTGTAGTGCCTAGGTGCATATGTGTCTTTGATGAAAGCTCTTATACTTTTGGAATGGCCTTTGATGAGTTCTAGGTCTTTGCCATTTGGGCTTATATTCCATAAGTCTATTCTCGATAGTTCACATTATTCCAATCACTTGGCTTGGATATTTTCTACCATTCCCATCATATGTATTTCTTTTATAGATTTTCCTTCCGGGTTTTTGGTAGCTCTGCTTTCTTCTTTACAGAGTATTTTCTATTTGGAGTTTACCGAGGAACTCGATCAATCTTTTCTCGCTTGTCCTTTCAAACGCACTCAACCGGGTCATTTTTCCTTTTCCCTTATAACCAAGGCCGCTTTGCTTGTAATTGTGCTTTGGGGTGAATGTGTGTGCACCCTTGGAGTTTTGGATTTTTAGACTCTTCATTGCTTGAAGATCCTTTTTCCAAAATTACTTTCGGAGTTTGACATAGCACAGAGGAATTAAATCCTAAGCTTTGTCTTGTCTCCACATTCTCTTTGACTCATAATAAGATCATCCAATGATTTAGATGCCTTAGTGAATGAGGCAATCACATTTTTGAGGTCATTCTCCTATTTTCTATGGCAAATTATTTCTCGCTATTAGCTTGCATTTTCAAATTTTTTAAACTTTCATTCTCATCGCCTATTTGACTTAGAGTACTCGGCTCCTTAGTCACCGTGAGTTTTGCTCTTGAGTAGTTTGTTTTCCTCATTTAGTAGTGTGTGTGAGGATTTAATGTGTTCAAAATCTTTTATCATTTTGCCTAATGAATCATAAAGATCAGTGGGTGATGAAGTGTGTGTGTCACACCACTATCACTAGAATCGAGTTTGATGAGTTGGAGTGTACCTCATCTTCTTGGTCGGGTTGATCTTGTTCCTTGGCCATCAAACAGATCGTGGGCTTCTTCTTCGTGAGTCACTTGAGTAGTCGACCACTACTCTCTCGACTCAACTATATCTTTTGACTCAAAGATTCTCTGCACCAACATTGCCTTTTTCTTTTCTTGTCTTCTTTCTCTCAAGACCTTTCTTTCTTCTTCATTCCCGTATTTGTTGACTACAGGATATGGGCAATCAATGGCATAGTGATCCAGGTTGCCTACAGCCCAAGATAGATATTCAACCTTTTGATCAGCTCTTTCCATTCTTGGATTGTCACCCTTTGATATTCACTTTTTGATGATTTGTTCTCTTGGTTGGCCTATCTTCCTTGACTTGGAGGAGCCGAGTGTCTTCTAGAAGATTCGCCCTTGCCTTTCTTGTAGTTCTTATTGAAGAACTTGTTGAACCTTTTAACCATCGGGGCTATTTTTTTCGGATCAATGACTTCTTTGACCTCACTCTCTTTCTATCCTTAACAATTAGAGCAAATGACTATTTTGGGTACAAATTGTCTCTTCCTCGATCTTTTCTTCTCACTCAAATTCGTAGGCTTTGAGATCCGAGAATAGTTCATGGTTGGAGGTCTTCGATAGGTCCATGGAATGTCTTAATGCCATGACCTTCATTTCCCATTCACCGGGAGACTTTTTAGATCTTCATACACATTTCTTCATACGTGTATATTCCTTTCCAATTGCGATAGCTCGTTGGTGATTTACGTGAACCGAGCATCCAGTTGATCCAGGTTTTCTCCTGCGATCATTTTGAAATTCTCAAATTTTTGTACAGCCACTGATAATTTATTTTCTTTGATTTGCTCTGAGCCTTCACAAATCAATGTTAGTTTGTCCCAGATTTCTTTAGCCGTTTTGCATGATTTGACTTTATTGAACATGACTTTGTCCAAGGTTTTGTAAAGGATGTCCTTGGCTACATTGTCCAGGTTGTATCTTTTTATGTCATCATTTGTCCATTCAGCTCTTGGTTTTTCAACCATAGCCGGTCTAGGGCAACATCGTTGTCACCTTCAAATTAAACTCTTCTTACGCTTGTGTTCACCTTTAAGATTTGCGCCGGCCATCCTCTATCACTATCCACATCTCATCATGTAATGCTGATAGATGAGCCTGCATACGAATTTTCCAATCATCAAATTCTTCAATTGTGAACATAGGGATGCGTGTCAAATTTGCTTCCATGATAATAAATTTTAATGATAAAAGGAGTTTTGAAAATTTAAGTACTAAAGCGGACTTTGAAAAGTTTGGAGATCTAGTTCAAGAACTAACCGGTGCGGAAGGCTCAATGAACCAACCGCTCCGATACCACTTGTAGGTCCCAAGGGGTGTGAGTGTAAGGTTTAGAAGGGGGTTGAATAAACCTTACCAAATTTTCGATTTAGTCCTTTTAAAAGTTCGAGTTGATACTACACACCAGTGTCCTGGTGACACCAATTTAGTTAATCAAGAGAGTTAGTCACTCAACGCACTGATCGAGCCATTGATAGAATAACTCGGCTCTTAAGATCGAATTAGCTCAACTCGTGGTTTGTTTTCAGTGGAAGACTTAACACCCTTAAGTTTGGTTTAGTAGAGATTTAAAGCTTGATTTAGTACTTAGAAATTATCTAATGTATAGCAAATATGTTAGCGACTTAAACAAATATGATGCAGAATTTAAGTGCTTTGAAATGTAAATGACACAATGAAATTTTTATAGAGGTTCAAGATGAGGTAAATCTTCTACTCCTCTCTTCTCCAACTCCTGGAGGAATCCACTAGGTATTGATCAAGATACAAAGTGGTAACAAATCCGGATACAAGTCTTGATCACACAAATTGACTTGACCCTTTGGGACTCGATCTGGAGACGCCTTGATCACTCACCGGCTTCTCGTCGACTCGCCTTCTTCACAGTGGCAAATTTGCCTTGCTACTACTAACTCACTTGCTCAAGCTCTTTGGATTTGATCACGAAGCCCTCCAAATGCTTAAGACTTGGTTCGACCTTGAACCTTCCTACAATCCCTTGTGGAATGTAGACCCCTTTTCTTCAAATGTTTCCTCTTCAACCGATTGAAGTTATCTTTCCTTCACAGTGAGTGTTGGATTGATGTTCTTCGTAGTGTAGGCTTGAGGATTGAGCGTTTAATAACTTGAGAATATTTCGAGTTACAAAATATTTCTTTCTTGCTTGTATGGTTAAAGGTAACCTCTCAGAACCTACGTAACCTTTTCTCGAGTTATTCCTCAAGATTTTATAGTGATCTTTCAAAAATCGCCGTTGAAGAGATAGGCTTATTTTTGAAAGTCACTTGTGGTTGTTGGCTTGTCTTGTTGCGATCCTTGGAATTGCCATTTCCTCGTATGAATTGTTCTTGACTTTTTCGAGTTCGACACAACAGAAGTGTAGTGCTTCCCATTGGTTTATTCCTATTGCACGCTTCTAGATCGAGCACTTCGAGAAAGGTAGCATGGAGATATTACTTGTTTAAGTAATTCTCTTGATTTACTCGGCAACGGATCTTTTTCGATTATCTCGACTTGATTGCATTTCCTTGTTTTCCCCAGGTGACTTAGAGTCGACTTCCAATCATTGGATAACTCTTCCGCACTTCAACTTGAGACTTAGCTTCTCTTGAGTTGACTTGACCGATACTCCACTCACCGCATCTCGCTTGCTCCTTGATCGAGTTCTCGTCTTCTCTTCTTTGCCATACTCACTGTCTTGCAATGAGTCTTCTTTCTAGTCTCCATTGTCTTCTTGCATGTTTGGGCATAGCCGACTTAACTCGGCTTGACCAAATTTATTTATTACAATGCGCTTTTTACAACAAAGAATGGGTGCCAACTTTCTATTCTAAGTTTTACATGGCATTCATCAAAATCTAAACAATAAATTTCCCAACACCCCTCAACAAGGTCATGTGACAAAGATCTATAATCAAAACTTCCGGTGACTCGACGATCCAACACTCTGTTGTGCCTTGTCGAGAAGAGAAAAATTGTAGAAGCGAGGGATGGATGAGTTCGACAAGAGAACGGATGCCCGCGTTGAAGAAATGTTGAAACAATTTGGTGGCATTCCTGGAGAAAGGATCAAGATGCCATTCCAGATGACGGAAACGAGCCAAGATTGGTTGAAGAATTTCAAACTCTTGAATCCGAAGGCTATTTCAAGAACATGCCGTTAGCCCAAGCTTGGGATCCATCTTGATCGGAGAAGGGTCTCGAAGTTATGTGAAGAAGGCGATAGGCGGCGTGACTACCAAAGACCATTCAAATTGTAAACGGAAGAATCATGTACAATATACACCCGGAGGAAAAGGAAGAAGTGGTGGAGGAAGAGGTTTTCGACCTGACCTTTGCCCACAAATATTGAATACGTAGATCCAGGAAAGAAGGGAAGGATCTACTGGGCTAGGTATGATGCAGTAGCCAATCTGGAAGTGGCTAGAAAGAATGCTGAATATGTGAAGAGAATTGAAGAGGAGAACAAAAGACAAGATCAGCTATGGCAAGAGAGTACTTAAAACCAATGTTTTCAACTGTTTTAAAAGAAAGCTCATCAACAATCACCCAATACCTCAATGCATCTCTTACTTTAGTTTGATCAAATTTCCATGAAACCATGCGTGATTCATTATCACACCCCTGACTAGATGGTTGAAATCCAATTCGGGTTTGACTAGTTGCAACTTCATGAGGTTTTTTCTTGCAAGAATCAAAGTGATTTTTTAGAGATTTAGTTCCATGCATCTTTGGATCGGTCGTAATCTCTTTACCTCATGTGGACATACTTCCCGCCTAGAAGATTTGTGCCCTCATCAAATTTTTTAAGCAAGTATGCAATAGCACCATCATTAGAAGATGCATTGTCAACTGTGACTGTAAAAACTTTATCAATGCCCCAATCACGTAAACACTTTTCCATCCCTTTACCCACTTCCTCACTCTTATCAAAAGTTTAAGATCCGCTTTTGCAAATTCCAGTTATCATCAATGAAATGTGATGTCAGACACATATAGTTCACTCTTTGAATTGATGTTCATATATTAGTGGTTAAGGAAACTTTTTGAGAGTGTTTATTTATTAAGTTCTTCAAAGTCTCCCTTTCATCTATGTAGAATTTATAGATATCTCTTGTCACGGTCCTTCTTGATGGGGACAAACATAGGACATGCAACTGACATAAAGTACTTAAAACCCATGTTTTCAACTGTTTTAAAAGGAAGCTCATCAACAATCACCCAATACCTCAATGCATCTCTTACTTTAGTTTGATCAAATTTCCATGAAACCATGCGTGATTCATTATCACACCCCTGACTAGATGGTTGAAATCCAATTCGGGTTTGACTAGTTGTAACTTCATGAGGTTTTTTATTGCAAGAATCAAAGTGATTTTTTAGAGATTTAGTTCCATGCATCATTGGATCGGTCGTAATCTCTTTACCACAATATTTGCATCTACCTTTTGTACCTATTCAACATCACAAAAGATTTTTTCAAAATGTTGCCAATATTGAGACCTAGATGCAACTTCTTTTCTAGCTCTTTTTTTAGATGTAGGTGTGTCATCCTCTTCCATATCTTCCCTCTCTTCTCAGACATATTCAATTCCCACACCTCTATCATAATCTAATGGATCAAAATGTACATAATCAATTTGACTAGCAAAATTACTGACCTCTTTTCTTCTATTAACTCTTGGTGAAATCCCACCAATTGGGTTTTGCAATTGCGAAGTTGACATCTGTAAAATGTAAAAACTAAAAATATAAGCATACACACAATATTAACACAAACACAAATTAATAAAATATGAATTCTGAATTCTAATAACACACTTACACACAAATTAACACACAAAATTAACATAAAACACAAACGAATAAAATCTGATTAAAGGATGGTTTCACCATTTTCATAGATAAAAAGCTTCATAATGTAGTATAAGGTTAAGTGTCTCGTATATCAAATTCTTCATAATCAACAATTTAAGAGAGAACTAATATCACATCAAGTCATTGTAGCAGAGGAAAGAATTATGAACCTTTAAACCTTTATCAATGCAATTACAAACAAACAACTCTCCAACAAGAACAAGAAATCATACGAGCCCAACTACAAAAACTTAACCTGTACATATATCTACAAACAATTAATATATATTGACTAGCAAATTATCTATTACAAACAAAGTTCAAAATTGACTAACAGAACATCAAAAAAAGTTTTTCTGGCTAGAACCAATTAATATATATTGTAATTTATCTATGTTTGCTGATTTTTATTGTATAAGAATTTATCAGAGAAAAAAAAATTAATATTACACCCAAGAATCAATAACAGTAACTAGCCAACTGAAAATTGAAAAAAAATAAGTTGGAAGTAATATATGAAGCCGTTCGTACCTCGAGCCTGGTGGCCAGTGGGAGAGACAACATGGAGACAGAACCGCAGAAGTGGGGATGGCGAGCGACGGCGGGCGATGGTTGATTAGTATGTGTTTTGCATGTATTTTGGGCTTAATTGCAGTTAGAATTAGTTGCTATGCATGCATTACTTGAGTAAAAAGGGCTTTATTTCTGTTTTGTGGAAAAGGTATTACGCTTTGCTCGTTTTGTAGGAATTGAATGATATTTATAGCATTTTGGCAACAATTTGGAGCATTGCGATAAAGGACAACCAACACTTGAAGTAACACACGATGTTTGGAGTTGAATCGAGAAGAAGTAAGATGAATCGAGCGAGAAACGGAAGGAAAGGAACAATTATCAGCTCCAGCAGGTGCGCACGGGCAGGGCATGGGCCCATAGCACGACCCGTGCGCCACCCTGAAGTGAGACTCAGCCCACGGCATGATGCACGGGCTGGTCGTGCATGGAGCGCACGACCCGTGCGCCCTTCAGTAAAAGAAAAATTCTTACGGTACCCCGCATGGGCTGGGCGTGCGCGAGGCGCACGGCCCGTGCGTCTGTGCAGGAAAACAGATTTTGACAAATTCTCAACTAGGTTTTGACCCAAACGGAGTACAAATAGAGACGAGGTGGCCACAAACGAGGACACGCTAACTTTTGCCCTAGAACACAGAGAAAAGAGCTACCTCCTACCGAAGGATTGGAGAGATTGATCGAAGTCGCAACCACACGCTTGAGGATTGAACATAGATCGAGAGATCTTCAGCATCACTAAGTTTACTCATTCCATCGTATCATTTACTTTTGATTAGTTAGATATGAACTTGAATAATTTGTCTATGGATTATTTATTTTCTATGTCTGGCTAAACATCTTGTGATTCCCGGGTTTGGGATTAGGTTAATGGATACTTTTATTGGATGATTAATTGCAATTGAAGTTATTGTTTTCCAACCCTATTCGAGTACTTTGTTTTAATTCTTGTTTTATCAAAACGCGTTTGGTTTAACTTGCTTTGATGTATTGGTTCATAATTCGAGAGATGAGTTTCAATACTAGATCTGTGAGTACTTGACATGAATATTTGCAAGATTAAGAAGTCTGTGAATATTTGTGAGGATATTTAATCTTTTGTGCTTTTGGGAGTTGGATATCTCATATTGAGTAGAGATGCTAGCATAGATATCCAATTAACGTTTTTACATGCATCTCGAGAGAGAGTGTAAAATTCCTTTACGTGATTGTCTTATAGGGAAGAACAATAATAACTTTGGTTGTGATTGATCTGATAATAAAAGGGGATATTAACTGAAACCATAACCCTGGAATCCATTCATCTTCTTGATCTTTTAATCAATCTTTACTTTGTCTTTTTAGGATAAATTCTTGTCTTAGTTTTATAAAACCAATTCACTCAATTTAGATCGTCTGGATAAAAATAAGGCTATTACAATCCCAGTACTTAGTACAATAGTTTATTAGTCCCTGTGGATTCGACCTTGCTAATCCTATTCTATAAACTGCACCGTACACTTGCGGTGAAGCTAAAAATAAGGCGAACAAGTTTTTTGGTGCCGTTGCCGGGGACTAATTAAATTTTTAGTACTAATATTGCGATAAATAGAATTATTTTTAATTTAGACATTTTTTTTCTTTCTTTTTATTTGTTGTTTAATTTTACTCCTATTGTGTTTGACTTGTTTTCTTTAGTTGGTTCATGTAGTGCATGAACTCTCGCTCGAAGCAAGGAGAATTAGCATCGTTCATACCGGAGGTTGTTGCTTTTGCTAGGCGAATTAGTGCGGCTACTAAACATGCAGAAAGACAGCAAGAATAGGCTATGGAGGACGTGGAAGATAACAACGGAGGCAATAACGGAGTCGACAATGGAGGTAACAACAGGGCCAACAGGGTCAACAATGAGTTACCGGTACCAGAGGTTCTGGCAGTCCAGCAGCAAGCGATTCGCGATTACTTTTGCCCACAGACAAATCGCAACTATGGTTGAATTGCCCATGTCCCAATTAATGCGAATAATTTTGAGCTGAAGCAAGCACTCATCTCGATGGTGCAGCAGAATCAGTTTGGGGGTTTCCCGTCTGAGGATCCCAATTCTCATCTTTCGAACTTCATGCATATTTGCAACATAATCAAGATGAACGGGGTGACTGATGATGTTATATGTTTGCGCCTATTCCCTTTCTCTTTAAGGGATAAGACTAGAAATTGGCTAGGCACCCTAACTCAGGAGAGATTGAGTACTTGGGATGAGCTGAGTTAGAAATTCTTGTTTAAATACTTCCCACCAAGTAAGACACTACAGCTCAAGAGTGAGATCACGAAGTGTAGGCAGTTTGATTCTTAACCACTGTATGAGGCCTGGGAGAGATTTCGGGACTTATTAAGGAGGTGCCCGCAACACGGATTTCTAGAAGATCAGCAGCTTTGCTTCTTTTACAATGGGTTGATGGGACATACTAGGTCGTTTGTGGATGCCGCAGCAGGAGGCGCTTTACTGACTAAATTTCCACAAGATGCATTCAACTTGTTGGATGAGATGGCAATGTATAGCTATCAGTGGCCCTCCGAGAGGACTAATATGAAAAGAGAAGCCGAAGTCACTAATTCGGACCCAATTAAGGAATTGATAGCTCTGATGACTGCATTAACAAATCAGTTGAGTGTTTTGACGGAGGTAACTGATGGAAACACGGGTGCAAGTAATGGGGGAGTTCCTCTAGATCGTATGGAGGAAGCAAATTAAGTTAATAAGTGGAAATTCAACAATTACCGGAACAATCAGACTCCTACTCATTACCACCCGGGTTTGAGGAACCATGAAAACTTCTCCTACGCAAATACGAATAATGTGATTCAACCACCACCGGGGTTTAATGTGACAAACGGTGTCTATGGAGGAAATTTTCACCTCGTTTATGAATGAGACGAGGAATAGATTCAATAAGGATGAGGCGAAGCTGGATAAAATCAAAAATCATGTCACGCAATTGGCCAACACTATGGGGTCCCAAATGAAAAATCATGAAACTCAAATTGGCCAATTAGCTACGATTGTTGGTGGGAAGCATCAGAAAGGCCAATTTCCGAGCAACACTGAGGTTAATCTAAAGGAGCAGTGTAAACGGCATACGAGGGGCCGAAAATAACTGAAAATACTGAACAGACGCAGGGGAGCACGGCCCGTGCGCCACCGCACGGCTAGGTCGTGCGTCCCACAGGGACTGCGGCGGTTGGTTCGGGAGACGCAGAAACTGAAGAAAATGGCGATGTTGAGGCCGAGGAAGGAGTTGAGGACCATATTACTGAACAAAAAGGGGCTGAGAAGCTTAAATCTTCCTCTAACCCTGATCTTTCTAAACTTACTATTCCTCTTCCTTTTCCCCAATGATTTCAAAAGATAAAGTTAGATTCACAATTTGTAAATTTTTTGGATATATTTAAGAAACTGCATATTAGCATATCTTTTGCAGATCCATTGGAGCAGATGCCCAATTACGCTAAATGTTTTAAGGATGTTATGTCGAAGAAAAGAAAGATGACTGGTTTCGAGACAATCAACTGGCTGAGAGGAGTGCAAAGGTCTGATAATCCGAGGAAACTACCACAGAAACTGAAAGATCCGGGGAGTTTCACTATCTCTTGTGCTATTGGTGATTTTTTCTTTAATAAAGCACTTTTTTATTTAGGAGCAAGCATTAACTTGATGCCCTTGTCCATTTTCAGGCAACTTGGATTGGGAGAGGTGAAGCCATCTACGGTCACCTTACAACTTGCGGATCAATCACTCACTTATCTGAAGGGAATCATCGAGGATGTGCTTGTCAAAGTCGATAAATTCATATTTCCTGTGGATTTTTTGTTGCTGGATATGGAGGAGGACGAAGACATCCCTTTGATACTTGGGCATCCATTCCTGGCTACCGGGAAGGCCTTGATAGATGTGCAAAAGGGAGAACTCACATTACGAGTTAATGATGAGCATGTTTTATTTTCTATCTATAAGGTATTACAATTTCATAATGGTGTTGAGAACTGTAGTTTCATAGACGTAGTTGAATCTTGCATTGATGAATACGCAGATCATACATTGTTTAAGGATGATTTAGAGTTTGGTTTGACACATTCGTGTTCAATGTTAAATATGATGATTGATTTCGATAATCAAGACTTGTATGACTGTGTTGGTGCTTTAGATAATATGCAGGAGCTACCGAGAAGCGCGAGAGGCGCACACACAGAGAAAAATGTGCGGGAGTCCATTCTGCAGGGGTGCACAACCCGTGCTTCGGAGCACACCCTGGTCGTGCGCATGGCCGAAGCAACAAATGAAAAACCTGAAGACCGCACGGCCCATGCGCCTGAGCACGGGCAGGTCATGCATGGGGCCAAAGCGAAGGATAAAACACCTGAAGACCGCACGGCCCGTTCGTCTGAGCACGGGCAGGTCGTGCGTGATGCCGAAGAGAAGGACTCAACCACTGAAGAACGCACGGCCTGTGCATCTGAGCATGGACAGCCCGTGCATGAATCTGAAGAGCCCGTCTCCAACCCAGAACTCAAGCCATTGCCTGAGCATCTCAAATACGCATTTCTTGGAGAAAATAACACGAATCCGGCAATCATATCATCCCTTTTAACTTGAGCTCAGCTTGATAAATTGCTTAAGGTATCGAAAAACATAAGTCTGCAATAGGTTGGTCAATTTCTGATTTAAAAGGCATAAGTCCATCGATTGAAATGCATAAAATTAGAATGGAAGATGTCTATAAACCTTCAAAGAAAAAAAATTGAACCCTATAATGCAAGAGGTCGTTAGAAAAGAGGTTTTAAAATGGTTAGATGTTGGAATTGTGTATGCGATTTCGATAGTTCTTGGGTGAGTCCTAGTACAAATGGTACCAAAGAAAGGGGGATGATTTGTAGTTAGAAACGAGAATGATGAACTTATTGCGACTAGGATAGTTACTGGGTGGCATATATGCATTGATTATAGGAAGTTGAACGATGCCACTCATAAAGATCACTTTCCCCTCCCCTTTATTGACATGATGTTAGATTGCTTGGCGGGATTTGATTATTATTGTTTTCTCGATGGTTATTCCGGGTACAACCAGACATGATTGCACCGGAAGACCAAGAGAAGACGATATTTACATGTCCCTATGGTACGTTTGCATTTCACAGAATGCCATTCGGACTATGTAATGCACCCGCGACATTTCAGCGATGTATGATGGCTATATTTCATGATTTTATTGAGAAAATAATGGAGGTATTCATGGATGATTTTTCTGTTTTTGGAGATTCTTTTGATCATTGCTTGGATAATCTTTCTCTAGTGTTGCAAAGATGTGAGGAAACTAACCTTGTTTTGAATTGGGAGAAGTGCCATTTTATGGTATGAGATGGCATTGTATTAGGTCACCGGGTTTCTTCTGCAGGTTTAGAAGTGGACAGAGTGAAGATTGTTGCAATTGAGAAACTCCCACCTCCAACAAACGAGAAGGCCATTAGAAGCTTCTTGGGGCATGTCGGATTCTACAGAAGGTTCATTCGTGACTTTTCTAAAATCACTAAACCTTTGAGTCGATTATTAGAAAAAGATCTCGCTTTCAATTTTTCCGATGATTGTTTGCGAGGCATTTGAAATTCTGAAGAAGGCTTTGGTGACAGCACCAATTCTTGTAGTTCCGGATTGGAGTCAGCCCTTCGAGCTGATGTGCGATGCCAGTGACTTTGCAGTTGGGGCTATTCTGGGTCAGAAAAGGGACAAGTTGTTCAGAGCCATTTACTATGCGAAAGCGAAACATTAGACAAAGCCAGCAAAAAAACTATACCACCACTGAGAAGGAAATGATGGCAATCATTTTTGCATTCGATAAGTTCCTATCTTACTTGATTGTAACTAAGACGATAGTCCACACAGACCATGCGGCGATCAAATATCTATTCGACAAGAAGGATGCCAAACCGAGACTGATTCGGTGGATTCTTTTATTGCAGGAGTTTGATGTGAAAATCCGAGATAGGAAGGGTTGTGAGAATGTGTTAGCAAACCACTTGTCAAGGTTGGAGTACAAGAAGGATGAGAAAGAGGGCACAGATGTAATCAAGGAGGAGTTCCCCGATGAGCAACTCCTAATGTTAGAGGCTAAATTCCCATGGTATGCAGATTTCATGAATTATTTGGTAGCGGGAGTCATGCCTCCGGATTTATCGTCCTATCAAAAGAAGAAGTTCCTCCATGATGTCAAGTTCTACATGTGGGACGACCCCTTGCTCTATAAGAGGTGCGCAGACACTATCATCCGACGATGTGTGCCTCAAGAAGAGTGGGAGGGAGTTCTACAACAATGCCATTCTTCACCTTCCGGGGGACACTTCGGTCTGACACGCACTGCGGCAAAGGTATTGCAGAGTGGTTTATACTGGCCTACTTTGTCTAATGATCGCTATTTATATGTGCAGCAGTGTGATAGATGCCAGCGGATGGGGAACATTTCGAGACGACATGAGATGCCCATGACCAATGTGATGGAAGTTGAGCTCTTTGAGTGTGGGGGATTGACTTTATGGGTCCCTTTCCATCATCTTCAGGTTATCAGTACATTCTACTTGCGATGAGTACGTATGTCGATGGGTTGAGGTGATTCCTAAGACAAACAAATGATGCACGAGTAGTCTTTGAAATTCCTAAAGAAAAATATATTCACTCGTTTTGGAACCCCGAGAGCTTTGATTAGCGATGGGGGTCACACTTTGTGAATAAATTGATGAGCACTCTACTCGCAAAGTACGGGGTTAAGCATAAGGTGGCACTAGCATATCATCTGCAAGCAAACGGGCAAGCAAGGGTAGCCAATCGCGAGATTAAGCAGATCTTAGAAAAGACAGTGAATATAAATCGCAAGGATTGGGCTATGAAGTTAGATGATGCATTATGGGCATATCGGACTGCATACAAGACACCATTGAGCACGTTGCCTTATCAGTTGGTATTCGAGAAATCATGCCACTTGCCCGTGGAATTAGAGCACAATGCTTTTTGGGCTGTGAAGAAGTTAAATCTTGACTTCCAAGCAGCGGGTGAGAAGAGGTTGTTGCATTTGAATGAGATGGAGGAATTCCGAGATGAAGCCTATGAGAATTCCCGGATTTAGAAGGAATTCACCAAGAGATGGCATGATCGAATGATAAAGAAAAGATAGTTTTACCGGGTGAACAAGTTCTTTTGTTTAACTCGTGTCTTACATTCTTTCCCGGAAAACTCAAGTCTCGGTGGTCGGGGCCGTTTGTGATTAAGAAAGTGTTAAATTCTCCAGGAATAGTGGAATTTTTGAGCCAGGATGGGGAGACATTTATGGTAAACGGCTAGAGGATCAAGCACTACCTTCATAGAGACCAAAAGGAAGAGGTGACACGCCTCACTTTGCTAGAACCATGATCGCATATACACGCGTCAAGCTATAGACGTTAAATTTAGCTTTTGTTGGGAGGCAACCCAATGGTTTGCTGTTTTATTTCTTCCCATGTTTTTTTTCCTTTGCTAAGTTAGGATTTTTTTAATGCTTTCATAAGTTAGGATTTTTTTTATTATTTATTGCTTTTCTTATTAAAAAAATGGAAAAATTTCGAAGTTTGGTGCGGCATCCCACACGGGCAGGGCGTGCGCCATGCGCACGGCCCGTGCGTGCTTCAGGAATTGGGACTGAACTCACGGCACCCCGTACGGGCAAGGCGTGCGCAATGCGCACAGCCCGTGCGTGCTTCAGGATTTCAAACTGGGCCTTTGGCACCCCGCATGGGCAGCCCGTGCGCTAGACGCACGGCCCATGCGTCTGTCGGCAGAGACAGCAATAAGGTCGCGCATAGTTCAATTTTTTTTCTCACTTTTAACACTCTGTCACGCACGGGCACACACGAGCTCCTCCCCTTCTCAAATTTTCGCCGATTTCACTTGGAATTTCATTGCAAATTCATCACTCACAATTTTCGAGAATTACGGTAAGAATTTCAAGTTTTGTTTCGAATTTCTTGTAGATTATGGATTAGTGTTCATATATGGTGCATGTTTTGATGAAATTGCCATGATTTACTTGAATTTTTCTATTGGGCATTTTATCGAACACCTTGTGGGCATGATGAATTGAGACATATGGGAGTGATATAATGATGAATTGTGCATGAGCTTGATTATTTAGGGTGTTAATGGTTATGATTCTCTGCAATTACGTTGTTATTTAGGTTCGAGAGCTTAATTGTGATTAAATTGTAGGGAAGAGACATTATGCCTTATTTGATTTATTTGTATTGAATTCATCATGTTCTTGTTTTACTTGGTATGTTCGGAAACTCACATGTATTTTGCTAGGTACAAATTTGAACTAATGGCTGACCGAAGAAACCAACAAGGCCGGGTGATGATCTGGAGAGATGGATTAGGTTGGTCACCCACTCGTTTACACCAACGAGATATGATGACGATGAGTGTACCCACGCCCTTGGGATACACGACGACGTTTGGCAGTTATTTGAACGAGTTGGGTGGACCGCGTTCATGCAAGGGCGGTGGCCGACTTATAAGAGGCTAGCGCTTGAGTTCCTTAGCACGCTTGAAATATACCAAAGGGCAGGGAAATTCGAGCCCATTGAGATCCATTTCCGGCTGGGAAACAAGCTAAGACGTATATCTGTCGCCCAGCTCAATGCCATTTTTGGGGTCCCTACTAACGCCCCTTATAGGCCAGCAGCGAACTATATCAAGTATGATTTTTGGTGGTTGTTGGTTCAGACACCGGAAATCGGCCCGATGCTCTATGAGGTGCGCTCATCCAAAAGGTCACCGCACACTCCGTCTTTGCCCGACACAATAACGGGGGCATGCAAGTACGGGAGCTATACCTATTGTGGTGTATGCTAACCCGTACCCCCTCAACACGAAAACGCATTTTGTAGAACACGCCGACTATTTGATTAAGTAGTCCGCGGGTATGATATTGATTGGGGGAATGATAACCCCCATTGCTCAGCATTTTCGTGTCGATATGAGCAGTTTGGAGCCCATTGAGGGCAGTCGGAGAATTAATATGAAGGCCCTCCGCCAAATGAAGATTCTAATAGAATAAGAGAATATAACCTTCTTCCAACAAAGGGTTGGACCTGCCTTCCCGCTTCCTAACCCGCAGCTCACATCTGTGGTTGAAAATGAGAATAATTGGTTGATGAACTCTGAGGCGCATACCAGAGTCACAGAAGCTATGCTTGCGTGGAAAAGGAGGAGGGTAAGCGGGTTGCCCGATGGGGATGAATTGGCAATTGAGGCGATGGAGTACGATCGGCAAAAGAGAGTGTTACGAAATTTATTGTTTAGATTTTGATGAATGCCATGTAAAACTTAAACTAGAAAGTTGGCACCCCATTTTCCTTGTAATTTGTATTGTAATAGATAGGGCTGAATGAGCTGAATCAAGTCAGCTATGCCTGGATATACAAGAAGTCAACTGAAGACTAAAGTGAAGACTCCGCTGTAGAGCAGCTGAGTATGGCAAGGAAGAAATGTCAAGAACTCGACTGAAGGAGTATCGGCTGTGAAACAGCTGTGTGAAGAGTCAGTCAAGTCAACTCAAGAAGCCAAGTCTCAAGTTGAAGTGACAGATGAGTCATCCATTGATTGGAAGCTAACTCAAAGTCACCTGGGGAATAAAATACTGCAGTCAAGTCAAGACAACTGAACGAGATCCGTTGATCAAAGTCAAGAATGTTACTCAGAATAGTAACCTATTAAAGTTGTCAGAGATAAAGTGTTAGTTCCAGTTGTGTGCAAAAGGCACAAACCAATGGGAAGTACTGCACCAAATGTCAGATACGTTGCAATGCTGCAAGATATTAAATACGAGGAAATGTCAACATCAAGGACTGCAATAAGACAAGCCAACGAACACAAGTGACTTTTGAAAATCAGCCTATCTCTTCAACTGGCAGATTTTTAAAAGTTCACTATAAAAGGCTGAGGAATCTCATTGAGAAAAGGTTACCTGAGCCGCGAACGAGCAAGCAATATTCAAAATGTAACCTGCAAAATATTATCAAGTTATTCAAGCAAAATCCTCAATCCTAAATCTCGAAGGAAATCGATCCAACACTAAGCTGTGAAGGAAAGACAACTTCAAACTGTTGAAGAGGAAACTTTTGAAGAATCAAAAAGTGGTCTACTTTCCAAGGAGGATTGTAGGAAGGTTCAAGGTCGAACCAATCTCAAGTTATTGGAGGGCTTCATGATCAAATCCAAGAAGCTTGAGAAAGTGAGCTAAAGTAGTAAGGCAGTTGCCCTATGAAGAAGCTGAGTCGGACGAGAAGCCAGCTGTGTGACCAAGGCATCTCTAGACTGAGTCCAAGGATCAAGGATCAAGTCACCGCGTGATCAAGACTTGTCTCTGACTAATAACCACTTTGTAAACTGATCATTACTTAGTGGATTCCTCCAGGAGTTGGAGAAGAGAGGAGTATAAGAATTACCCCATCTTCGAACATCCATAAAATTTACTTGTGTCATTTACATTTCAGCATATTTACATTCCTGCACACATATTTTATATCTGCTGATAATTTGCTATCCAACTGATAAATTACTAAGTGCTAAACTCAAGTGTTAAAACAAAGTTAAATCAAATTCAAGGGTGTAAAGTCTTCCGGTGAAAAACTTATCACAACCAAGTTAAGGTTAAGACTAAACAGCTGAGTTATTCTATCAACAACTCTTTCGAGTCTGTTGAGTGGCTAACTCTGGTGATTAACTAACTTAGCTGTCCCTCAAGGACTTAGCTGTGTATTAACTCTGTAATAATTTTAAAAGGACTAAAATCGAAAAGTTTGTAAGGTTTATTCAACCCCCCCCCCCTTCTAAACTTTACTTACACCCCTTGGGACCTACAGAGAGGTTATGAGCCAGGTTTCCAGCAGGGGGATTTTGATCAAGGATTCCAGCAAGGGAGGCCCGACATACCGGAAAGCTCTCATCAAGGTGAGGAGCGTGGGGGCAAGCTTCCCAGGACAGACTTTTTGCTCTTGAAGAGAGCATGAGGCAGCACCGGGATGATTTTTGGCAGCACCAGGATGATTTCCTATCAGGGATGATTTCCGGCAAAGACACAAGATGAGTTTCGTGCCTTCAGCACCGGGAATTGGAGATGTTGTAGATGATGCATCAGGTACAAATGTGGCCCATCTCCCAGGGCTACTTTCCGCCGCCACCCCCAAAGTGAGACAGGTCCATTCCACACTTTTCTTTGAAATTTTATCTTCTCTTCTATGCGCTACAATTTCATTCAAGTTTGGGGGGAGAGGTAGTATTTTGATTGAAGGGTGTGGCGATATTTGCATTCATATAGTTGCATGTAGAGCATATAGGTTGCATTGCATTAGATGCTTGTTGTTTATTTTAGCACATTTATTGCTTTAGCACGTTTATTGCTTTCTTAGGTTTTTAGGGAGTGAGTTGACCGCATTGTGTGCTTGTTGTGATCTTGGGAACATTTGTTGAACAGTTTATGTTTTTTTGAATTGGGTGTTGAGCGTGAGTTGATCGGGTTGAGAATAGATGATATGGAGCATGTGAATATTGAAATCATGGTTGATATGCTTTGAATTACGCAATTGCAAACTTGTGAGCTTTTTGAGCCTTTACTGCTTTCATTATATGCAGTCTTGTTTGTGATTGAGTGTGTCATTCATGTTGATATGAATTCTAGAACTTGCTCTGGTATCTCTGTCAAAGTCACATGTTGCATGCAATTTATGAAGATGGTTTTAGGCCATTTTTGTTAAGCCTTTCAAGCCTTTTGCCTACCTAATGACACTTAATTTCCCTAGTTAGCCAATTTGAGCCTATTGCCTGATTTTTTTTTATAGCCACAATTCAAGTCGTAACTTGATATATCTGTTACCCTAAACTTGAGCGTATAGCATTGAGTAAGGGGATTGAATAAGGTTGAATAGGAGGATATCAAGAAGTTAGATAATGGTGTGCATGTTGGATGTTGGGAATAAAAGAAAAAAAGGAGGAAAAAGGAGGATATACTCACAAAAGGATCGAAAAAATCGAAAAATCGAAAAAAAAAAATTGACTGCCTAAGTGAGTTGGCCGTAAATGAACTTATAGGCTGAGAGTTATGATGTAAGGCGAAAAAAAGTAGAGTATATGAAAAAAAAGGGAAGAAGAGAGATGTGATAAGAATAAGAGGTGATTGGGGTAGCATGTTTGATTTGAATGAGAATATTTGATTGAGAAAAGGATGTGTTTACCAGTCTATACACTTAAGTTTGAGCCACTTTCTCCATATTTCCCTACCTTAACCAAAGAGCCTTCTTTACAACCGAAAGAAAAGTCCTTTCTGATTTATGAATTGCATACACTCGAGTGGCGGAGATGTGAGACGATTTGCAAGCCTATAGTAATTCTTCAACATTGATATGATTTGAGCGAATACATGTCCCTTATTATTCTAGAGAGAAGAGTATACACTTTATCCATGAGAGGCGTGATTTGAAGTATTTGCCATGGTCTTAATTGACTTGTGCCCTATGTTAGATATTCGAAGCTTGGTTGATTTGTTGCTTGACGTCTATGGATAAACAACATGAATTGTGATACGTTGTTCTTGATTTGCTTTTCATTACTCCCATTTGTGTTTTGTCTTGTTTATAAAGCGTTGACCGGGACTATCAACGGTTTAAGTTTGGGGGTTTGATTAGTATGTGTTTTGCATGTATTTTGGGCTTAATTGTAGTTAGAATTAGTTGCTATGCATGCATTACTTAAGTAAAAAGGGCTTTATTTCTGTTTTGTGGAAAATGTATTATGCTTTGCTTGTTTTGTAGGAATTGAATGATATTTGTAGCATTTTGGCAACAATTCGGAGCATTGCGGTAAAGGACCGCCAACACTTGAAGTAACGTACGATGTTTGGAGTTGAATCGAGAAGAAGTCAGATGAACCGGGCGAGAAACGGAAGGAAACGAACAATTATCAGCTCCAGCAGGTGTGCACGGGCAGGGCGTGTGCCCATAGCATGACCCGTGCGCCACCCAGAAGTGAGACTCAGCCCACGGCATGATGCACGGGTTGGTCATGCGTGGAGCGCACGACCCGTGCGCCCTTCAGTAAAAAGATAATTCCTACGGTACCCCGCACGGGCTGGGCGTGCGCGAGGTACACGGCCCGTGCGACTGTGCGGGAAAACAGAGTTTGACAGATTCTCAACTAGGTTTTGACCCAAATGGAGTACAAATAGATATGAGGCGGCCACAAACGAGGACACACTGACTTTTGCCCTAGAACACAGAGAAAAGAGCAACCTCCTACCGAAGGATTGGAGAGATTGATCGAGGTCGCAACCACACGCTTGAGGATTGAAGATAGATTGAGAAATCATCAACATCCCTGAATTTACTCATTCCATCGTATCATTTACTTTTGATTAGTTAGATATGAACTTGAATAATTTGTCTATGGATTATTTATTTTCTATGTCTGGCTAAACATCTTGTGATTCTCGGGTTTGGGATTAGGTTAATGGATACTTTTATTGGATGATTAAATGCAATTGAAGTTATTGTTTTCCAACCCTATTCGAGTACTTTGTTTTAATCTTGTTTTATCAAAACGCGTTTGGTTTAACTTGCTTTGATGTATTGATTCATAATTCGAGAGATGAGTTTCAATACTAGATCTGTGAGTACTTGACATTAATATTTGCAAGATTGAGAAGCCTGTAAATATTTGTGAGGATATTTAAACTTTTCTGCTTTTGGGAGTTGGATATCTCATGTTGAGTAGAGATGCTAGCATAGATATCCAATCAACGTTTTTACATGCATCTCGAGAGAGAGGGTAAAATTGCTTTTCGTGATTGTCTTATAGGGAAGAACAATAATAACTTTGGTTGTGATTAATCTGATAATAAAAAGGGATATTAACTGAAACCATAACCCTGGAATCCATTCATCTCCTTGATCTTTTAATCAATCTTTACTTTGTCTTTTTAGGATAAATTCTTGTCTTAGTTTTATAAAACCAATTCACTGAATTTAGATCGTCTGGATAAACATAAGGCTATTACAATCCCAATACTTAGTATAATAATTTATTAGTCCATGTGGATTCGATCTTGCTAACCATATTCTATAAACTGCACCGTACACTTGTGGTGAAGCTAAAAATAAGGCGAACAATGGTGTGGAGGTGAGCGAGCGACGGTGTGTGACTGTGTCCGGGAGATTGTGACTTGTGAGAGACAGAGAGATTGAGACAGACGATGAGTAGGAGATGGAGGCTGGGAGCTGATGTGGACTGTGGACTTGTGAGTTGTGACTAATTTTTCTAGGTCTTTTAATTTAGCGGGTACCCGAATGGGTAGTCGGGTATTTATTTAATATCCGCTACCCGACCCGACTTTTTCTATTTTGGGTATCGGGTACCCTAAACCTGAACAATTATGAAAAATACCCGACCCGATTGGGTAATACCCCATCGGGTCGGGCCAGGTACCCAATACCCGAATCTGAATGCCCACCCCTAAGTCCAATCACTTCCCTTTCCACCAATTGCCACACCGCCTCTTTCTCACTCTCCTCAGCCCATACTCCC
This sequence comes from Rehmannia glutinosa, assembly GCA_016081115.2. NCBI lineage: Eukaryota > Viridiplantae > Streptophyta > Magnoliopsida > Lamiales > Orobanchaceae > Rehmannia > Rehmannia glutinosa. The sequence continues at coordinate 4,042 of JABTTQ020002200.1, read as the reverse complement.
CTTCGCCCACCCCTCCCAAAACCTAAAATCCTCTCTTTTTCCCTACTCCCAAAACCCTCGAAATTAAGAATTTCAGCTTTCATTTACACTGCCCTAAAAATTGGGTAATCGAATCATCAAAGAACCCAAACCCGGGCTAGGATTTGCTCTCGGGTTCGACACGAACCGTCACCACCCTCGTTGTTATCGCCCTAACCGCCTCGACGTTCTTCGCCCACACACTCTTTAGCTTGGCTGTGCAATTGAAGGAGCCGATGCTCTATACCGTTGGCCCCTTTCTTGTTGCGGTGAAGGATGTCCCCACGTGTTCGTTGAACACACTGTTCATGGTGGTGGCGGCGGGGATGGCAAAATGGATGGACTTGTACAGTGGGGTTCTGATGGTTAGGGTTTTGTTGAGCTGGTTTCCGAATATTCCTTAGGACGGGCAACTTTTGTCCGTAGTTAGGGATTTGTGCGATCCTTATTTGAACCTATTTAGGAATATAATTCCTCCAATTTTTGATACACTGGATGTTAGCCCTCTTTTGGCTTTTGCTGTTTTTGGAACGCTGGGTTCGATTCTGAATAGTAGCAGGCAAGCTTATTGAGTTGGTTGATTGGATTGAATGGCATTTGTTTTTGGTACGTATTGGTAGCTTAATGAAGTTTTTTAGTAATTCTTATAGCTTTGTTATAAGTGTTAAGGTGAGGTGTCAATTTTGCTGTGTAACTGGTTTTATACAGTTTGTTGGTTCAATCACAGAGAATTATATAAAAATTATGTTTCTTCAGATATTGAGCCATTCTTCTTTCCGTAAGACTCGTGCTCTGTTCCATCTATCTGGTGCTCAGTTATGTCTCTCCGTCTGCTAATATCTCATCTCCGACCGTCTGCTAATGGCTCATCTCCGAACGTCTGGTACTCTCTCTCTCCCTTTCTCTCTATCTCTCGTACTATTGGTCGCGCCCCAAGTTGTAGGATTTTGTGGTGCTCAATTTCGTCGTCGATTCTTCGTCCGCTCTTATCTCTGATGGCCCCGTGAGGTCTCTCTTAAGCTTTTTTCGTAGCCATGGATCTTTCCTCTTTACTCGGAATGAGCTAGCCAAAGAGTTTGGCTCTGATACTACTTGTTAGTCCAAGTGGCTACGATAATCGAGAGGGGGATGAATAGATTATGTCGATTTTTTGCAAATTGCCCTCTTTTTCAAATGAACAAATAAATGACAAGAATGTAAATGCGGAAAATAAATAATACTCGATGATTTATAGTAGTTCAACCCACCTAGGGCCTAATTTACTACCACCCCTGTATATCCGAAGTAGATTTCAGAAAGAAAAAAAGTTTTATTAACTATTACCACAATTGTTACAACACCACCTTTGAAGATTACCACAATCTTCTTACAACACCTTCAAGGAGATTACCACAATCTTCCTTCAACACCTATGAAGAGTACCACACTCTTCAACACCTAAGATCACTCAAGTGTGTTATTACCACAAGAACACCAACAAGGATATCTTGTTTTGGATGATAGAAAAATTCAAGATTACAACTCAATAAATGAAGTATACAAACTTTGAGTTCAAGTGTAATCAAGAATAAAAAGCCTAGACCTCAAGATTGTGCAAGTGCAAGAACTTAGGCTATTACAACAAGAATGTAAAAATGAAAGCTTTGAGAATTTTGTAGATTTCTTGTTGTATTGTATGCTTGTGTGTTGTATCTTGTGTCTTCAAATCATCCTCTATTTATAGGAGAGTCTTCACAAACATAGGCTCCTCTTTCTTCACTTTTGTCTATAAAAAGAAGATCACAAGATGTAGAAAAAATGTACAAAATTGATAAAGTAAATCTTGCTGATAATGGATTTCCAACGGTTTGAATCTGCTGTCAAAAATATATAGCGCGACCGGATGCTATGTATGAATTTCGAACGTTAAAAAGAAAATAGTGCGATCCAAACACAGGATGGAGGGGGGTCGACCGGTCCCGGGAGGGTGTGGTTGGTCGCCCTAGGGGTCAACCGGTCGGCCCTCATGGGGACCGGTCTCCCTCCCTCATTTTTCACGCCCAAACTTCTCTGTTCTCAATTTTAATACTTTCAGGTACCGGTCGCCCATTTGCTCGACCGGTCGACCTCCTGGATTTTTTCAAACTTCTCGTTTCTGTTTCAAAAATCATTTCCAGGTACGGGATGCCCTATAGGACGATCGGTTGGCCTCAAAACAGAAGTGTTGTCCAATTTTTTGTCAAAAATAAACTTCAAAAAATACTCCAAAAATTTGTAAAAACATTTGGGAATATTTGGACAACATTTATAAACATTGTTTTGGTGTAAAAACTCATTTAAACAAAATCATCAAAATCTTGATAAAAACATTTATCTAACATCAATGCCATAATCATAGTGCACATTTGCAAATTGCTTGGGGGTTTTAGGTTCATGCAGCTGTCTCTTCTGTCTGTACGCCTGTGTGTGTGTGTTTTAGCAACTACTTTCTTGGGATAGTTGTGATATTTCTGAGTGTAGTGTCTGGGTGCATATGTGTGCTGATAATAGCTCTTTTCCCTTTGGAATGACCTTTGCTGAGATTTAGGTCTTTGCCATTTAGGCTTGTATTCCATTGGTCTTTGTTGATATTTCACATTGTTCCAATCAGCTTGGCTTGGATAGTTTCTACCATTCCCATCATATGTATTTTTCTGATGAAACTTCTCGGGTTTTTGGTGGCTTTGTTTATTCTTCACAGAGTACTTCCTATTTGAAGTTTGCTGAGGAACTGTGCTGGATTTCTTCTCAGTTGTCCTCTCAGCACACTCAACTGGCTGTTTTCCTATTTTTTTATATCCAAGGCCAGTTTGTTTGTGATTGTGCTTAGGAGTGAATGTGGGTACAACATTTGGTGTTTTGGATTTCCAAGATGCTTCATTGCTTGAAGATCCTTTTTTCAAAATCACTCTTAGAGTTTGATTGTTCACAAAGGAATTGAATCATATGTCCTGTCTTATCTCCACATTCTTTTTGGCTCATGATAAGGTCATCCAATGATTTAGATGTCTTGGTAAATGAGCCAATCACATTTTTGAGATCTTTTTTCCTCTTTTCTATAGGAGTTATTTCTGCTATCATTTTGGCATTTTCAGCCTTCAGCTTTGTGTTCTCATCAGCTATGTGACTTAGAGTGCTTAGCTCCTTAGGCAGCTATGAGTTTTGGCTTTTGAGTTAGCTGTTTTCCTCATTTAGAAGTGTGTGAGGATTTAATGTGCTCAAAATCTTTCATCATTTTGCCTAATGAATCATAAAGATCAGTGGGTGATGAAGTGTGTGTATCACAATCACTATCACTAGAATCTAAATGAGATGAGTTAGAGTGTACCTCATCTTCTTGGTCTGGTTGATCTTGTTCTTTAGCCATAAGACAGATCAAGGCTTCTTCTTCAGAATCACTTGAGTAGTCAGCTTCACTACTCTCTCTCGAGTCTCATCGCTTCTTTAGACTTAGCTATCTCAGCAGTCTCAGCAACCAACATGGCTTTCTTCTTTTCCTGTCTTCTTTCTATGAAGACTTTTCTTTCTTCTTCATTCCTATATTTCTTGACTGGTGGATAGGAACAATCAACTCCAAAGTGTCCTGGTTGTCTGCAGTTCCAACACAGGTTCTCAGCTCTTTGATTAGCTCTTTCTGTTCTGATATTAAACACTTTGATGCTCAACTCTCTTGGGTGGTCTATCTTCCCTTGATTTAGGCGTAGCTGACTTGACTCAGCTTTTCCAGCTCTATCTATTACAATGCAAATTACAAGGAAAATGGGGTGCCAACTTCCTAGTTTAAGTTTTACATGGCATCCATCAAAATCTATAAAATAAATTTCCCAACACATGCAACATCAGTTTTGAACGGTGAAAATGGAGAAATTACATACTTTAAGTTGTAAACTAAGAAGATACTTATATTATTTGGCGGAATGAATTCTTTGTTGTCTATATATGCAACAATGTTGTGTTGAAAAATCTACGGTTTATAAGAAAAAAGTTTTAGCTTTGCTTAAGAAAG